>SNQN01003849.1:0-56986 GCA_008642245.1 Bassia scoparia | reverse complement strand
TCTTCAGAATCAGATGGGACTACTTCGTTGTTCACTGAATGTGATTCCCCTTCCTCTAGATCAGTTTCGTATAGGGGATTTGAAAACTGACAAGAGATGGAAGAATCTGAGAAATCCAATCGCCTTAAGGAGTTCTTCCGTCTATGATACGTGCGCTCCACCTCTGGGTCGTAAGGAATCAAACTCTCAGTTCGGGAAGACCTGCGCATACACAAAAGTACTGTCCTGAAGAACAACGAATCGTTCTTCAAGACAATTACAAATGGAATAGTCTAGACTCAAAAAATTAATCAATAATTAAGCCGTTTCCCCAGCAATGGCGCCAAAATTTGACAGGCTTGTCGCGTACCTATTAAAAATACCTATTAGAACTAACCTGCAGCTAGTGGTAACAGGATCGTATCCATGAGGAAACAACTACTAGTGACTAATTGAATAAAAGCATCTAAACTAACAAGAGATGAATTGATTTGTGATTGTGATCAACTAGAACTAATGACAACGATTATCAAAAGGGATTAAGCTATATAATTAAAGAATCTAGAGCTATGGTTCACTATAGCAGTAATTAACAGYAAATTGGCATCAACAATTCATAACATGACATAATCAAACCGGATCAAAGCTCTCTCGAATCAATTGAACCATAGAACTACTCCTAACCGTATCTCTCAACCTAGGAAAGTCTCATTCTACCTATTGATATTGATCTTGTTATAAGTCTCAATCGCTAGATCTAGAGACTTGTGACTAATCAGATTAAGCAATTAAGTCGGGCCCTACGAAATTGTTTAACATGAATAACAATCTAATAGTTATTTGATTAAAAGCCAAGCCATGTATTGAATCAAACCAATTACAAGTCAATCATATTGCTATAGATCCCCAATCGCTCTAGAAATTAGACTACCCGCTCATAATTGAATTAAACATGATGATTGCGATTGGGAAAGACATAATTAAAGTATAGAACAATTAAAAGCAATAATCAAAAACCTAGAACAATTAAWAGCAATAATCAAAAGCATAAACAATTAAAAGCAATRAGAAAACAAATTAAAGAAGGAAATAATTACCAAAGAATAATTGCAATTGATGAATGATTCAATGAATTCTATTGAAAARCCAAAGTTAGGGTTCTTCACAATAATACGTAATTGARTTTTTTCTCCTTTCAAATTAATGATAGAATAAAAGATAATAATCGAATTAGGATTTGAATCCTCTTAAACATCAGAAATTTTCTAAATTAAACTAAGCTTGCTAAATTACAATCCTGCCCTTCATTAAAATCCAATATAAAAGTCGACTTAAATGAGAAATCGAGCCTGAATCGTSCGTCTTATAGAGCCCTGCATCCACTTAAGGCAGGCTGAATCGTCCGTCTTCTAGAGGCCATATCTCGAGCTCCGGTGGTCCAAATCACGCATGTGACCTATCAAATCGAAGCACTCGGAGTCTAGTTTTCAATGCAGCTAGAATCGCACCAATCCGACAAACGCAACATAAYTTATGATCGAAAGAGTGATCATGTATCAACTTCTTTGTGTCGCTCAACTCCTAGCTCCTTGCCACATCTACTGAAACTCYGTAGTGCTTGCAAATAAGTYCCGAAATCACTCCAAATCAATGGAAGCAACCTAAAACTTACTCAAACACTAAACAAACAACATTAGTAGCAAAGAGGGCCTTAAGAAGGCCAAAAACCATTCAATATAGTAAGAGAATGAGGGAAAAACCATATATCAATATAATACATCAACGATATTGGTCGAGCATGCACCATCTGTTTTAGTATCATTAAGCTMAACAAAATACGCACTACGAACTGTAAAGTCACCATTCTTAGAGTGAGCCCAAGTCCATGAGTCTTCAGAAGCATACAACGAAATTAGCTCAGAGAGAATAGCCTCAGCCTCCCAAGGAGTGAATATGGTATGGATACGGTCAGTCTGCCACCTCCCATTCTCAATCAAGTCCCTCACCAACACAGGCCCCCAGCCATCTCACTATTACGAGAAAAGGGTCTAAAATTCGGCAGCTTGGAAATCCAGGGATCACGCCAAATATCCACAGTAGCACCACTCTCTACCACCTTCCTCACACCTTTTTTAAGAAAATCTCGAGCCGAGCATATAGACCTCCAAGTGTATAGCTTGCCACTGTGCTCACCTTGACATCTAAAAAACGAAGCGTGGGGAAAATACTTTTGTTTTAAAATCTTTGCCGCAAAAGAATCCGAGCATGTAAGGACTCTCCAAGCTTGCTTAGCATCTTCTCAGGAAGAGGGCATCTTCTCATTTTTCTGAGTTCACCAGTATTTTTAGATTATTTTTTAATTTTTCTACAATTTTCTATGATTTTTACAATATTTACAAAAATCAAAATACGCAAAAAATACAAAAAAATGCAGAAAATACACAAAAAAAATACCATAGAAATACGGGAATGTTCTAGAATCGATTTCTTGGGGAAGAGGGCGTCCACATTCAACGAACATCACCCGGAATCGCAAGAAGATTCGCGTATAATCTCGAGAATAATCGAGTGTATATACGCTCAGGAAGCGTATATACGCTCCCTCGAGCGTATATATGCTCCCCTCGAGCGTATATACGCTCCCCTCGAGCGTATATACGCTCCCCTCGAGCGTATATACGCTCCCCTCGAGCGTATATACGCTCCCCTCGAGCGCATATACGCTCCCCTCGAGCGCATATACGCTCCCCTCGAGCGTATATACGCTCCCCTCGAGCGTATATACGCTCCCCTCGAGCGCATATACGCTCCCCTTTTCAGCGTATATACGCTCATTTCCTCATACGTGCCTATAAAAACATGCCTTTGCTTCACTTTCGAGAGGACCTTTCATACGTTCACAAGCACATACATTCTGCCTACACTCATTCTCACTCCTTACTCATACAATCACGAGTTCTTGCTGCCTTTCGGGTCACTTCGAAGAGCGATTTTGAGGTATACCTCTGAGACTACTCAACTTAAAACACTCATTTCGTTATCTTCTAATTTGATTAACAACTATTACGAGTTCTAATTTGATTAACAAGATGTAGAAACTCGCTCGTTATTTGCTTCTTGTAAATATGTAGGAGTTTCATCATTCTTTATTGTTTTCAATGGCTTTCATTTTCACTATTATTGCTGCTTGTCATTGCTAACATTTTCTTGTCATCTTGCTTAGCGACCCTTGGCGAACATTTCACTTTTGATTTAGAACTAACTCTTATTTTGTTTGCAGTCTCAAGGTAGGGATGGCACGTATGTACATATTACATATTATTTTGCATATTGTATATATTTATTTCGTTTTGTTTATATTATATCTTGCATCACTTGTATTTATTTTGTTAAATAAGACCGGAAATAACACGAACCACATTAAAGTCAGATAATTATGGACAACCAGTTTTTAGGCACCGCATTAATATTGATTAACATCAAGTGGTCACAATATTTAGGCTAGGTAGTCATTTTTGTATGATAGTAACCCACTTAGTAACCTTAGGGTTAGTGCGCTAATAAGGCTTGAAATTGCTAAGTTGCGTGCATCCAATAWTCGTGTTTAAATGGAATTACAATGAGACCGAGTAGAGGCCGCTACATGCGGGCGGATTGGGTCAAAGATTCAATCCGTACCATGTCCCCGAACCCACGAGCTGGTTACTGGATCGGACCGTGGGGCCATTGTTTTGGCACCAACGTTTCGGGCGTCCGTGATTAACCTTTATAGGCATGGTGGCGATCCCCTTACTCGACAACACTCCCCCAACGCACTCACGTGCGGGTTCTGTGGCTCAAGCCCACAACACAAATACACATCGATGTAGGCCCAAGCCCCCCCCTGCGGGGTTGGCCCACGGCCTACAATAATATTTGAGCTAATATTAACCCAAAACTTTTGATAAAATAGAGCGCACATACCATCGGGGCCTAGTGCTTTAGTAGGATGCATTTGCTTGTGCGCTTCAGAAACCTCCTCTCCAGTGTACGGCTGTGTCATGAGATCACACATCTCTTCTGACATTAAAGAGCTAACCTTTTCCAACACAAGGTCCATTTCAACCGTGGCCTCCCCCTTAAAAATATTCTCAAAATAATTGACAAAAACCTCAATAATTAGATCTTCCACCTCATAAGTGTTCCCAGCACCATCCTTAATTGCAACAATATTATTTCGAGCCACCCTTTGTTTAGCCTTACCATGGAAAAAGCTTGTATTTTTATCCCCATTTTCTAACCAGTCCTGCCTACTTCTTTGTCTCCGAGACAACTCTTCACGAGCCTCCAATTCATCTAACCACATATCTATGGCCTTCATTTTATCAATAACTTCCACGGTTTGAGGTTCCTTCATTAGATCTTCCATTTGCTGAGTGCAATCTCTAAGTTCATTGTGGAAGTCCCCAAACTTGCTTCTACTCCACGAGGATAAACTCAAAGAAGTACGAGCCAGATTCACTACCACATCAACTCCTTTCACCCATTMTTGTAAGACAATCTCTTCACACGAGTCTTCACGGAGCCACATTGGTTCAAAATGAAAAAGTCTTTTCTTCCTTTTGGCTCTYGGATTATTAATGTCCACCTTAATATCCAGCAACAAAGGAACATGATCAGACCTCCTCTTTGGCAAATGCAAGACAAAAGAGCTGCCATACTGCTCTTTCCAGGCTTGGTTAGCTAAAAATCTATCCAAACGTTCCTGAATATTATCATCACCTCCTTGATTATTTGACCAAGTATAAGGATGCCCAACATAATTTATTTCATGCAAACCACAAGTAGTATCAACAGCTTCACGAAACTTCCCAGCTAGCTCAAAATCAAAGGGACTTCCACCATATTTATCATCAGACCACAACATAAGGTTCCAGTCTCCCCCACATAGCCAAGGTTCATCATTGCCAACACTTAAACCCTTAAGAAGATCACAAGTCTGCCATTTTTTCTCCTCTTCCGGATGTCGATAAATGCCAGTAAAACGCCAAGATTTACCATCCAAACTAGACACCTGTACATCAATATGGTTAGGAGACATGGAATTTAAGGACACCACCTAGTCAACCCTCCAAATCAAGCACAACCCACCACTCCCATGTCTCCCTTCACCTCGGCAGCCAACAACCAACATACCCACACCATTCAGAAGCACACGCAGCCTATCCAACTCAAAAACATGTTGTTTAGTTTCCTGAAGAAACACCATTTGGGGATTTTCTAAAAGCACTACTCGTTGAAGCGCTTTAATTGCCTTGGGATTCCCCAAACCACGACAATTCCACGATAGAATTTTCATTGGAACTGGAGGGCATTGTGGTTGCCCGTACCATCAACATGCATGAGATCCTCAGTCAAGACGTTCCCCAGACTAGCTTCACCACTCCCAGTCGCTTTTGACATACCATTAGTACCAAATATGCCACCAGAACCCCCAACAGCAACACTAGCTGGCTTTTCCATACGGCCCCTCTTTGAGAATCTGCCTCCATTACTACCCAAGATCTCCTCCTGCACGTCATCACTAGATTGCCTCGCATTTGCATTAGTAGCAGTAGGGACATTCTGATTACAAGGTGTTTCAATGTTCAAATGTAATCTAGCCTTGGAGGCTCGAAGGCATTCCTTCAACTCATAACATTTTCGTGTTTCCTCCTCTAACTTATCATCCTGGAATCTGCCTTTTAGGGGAGAGGATTTTAGCCAAGAGCCATAGGGAAATTCAGAAACCTTAAAAATTTCGTCCATCCCATAGGATCAGAGTCGTCGAAATCAAGAAAGACCCCTATACTCGTGGCCAGAGACTTAGCCATGGATGAGGTCCGTTTAGACAAAGGAACATCCCATGCCCTAACCCAAAACTTCATAGTTTCAAATTGCAATTCCGATGGCTGTACACCATCATCAATGGGTTGCAGTAGCAATGGTGCACCTCGAAAGGACCAAGGCCCCCCATCAATGACTTTCAGTTTATCAAGCATATAAAAGAATTAAAACATGAATAGAATTTTATCAATTTCACGAACAAGCATACCTTTCCCCAACCGCCAAGCAATCTTTAGGGTATTATTAAGCGAATCAATACTGAAAGATTTTTGCGCGATTACCTTCCCCACCAGGCATAATTGCAATTGTTCCTTAACAATCTCAACCTCCTCATCATCCTCACAAAGGACAACTTCATCCTCGTCTTCCGTCATCGCAAGCGTTTTCAGTTTCTCCTCTAGGTTTTCCATCATATTAGGGCAAAAATTCAAGTAAAAAAAAACCCACATCAACCGTGGTATGAAGAAGAAAAAAAAGTAATTAATGGCAGGAATAAAATCAAACCCTTAAAAAAGGTAAAAGAAAACCTCTACTCGAGAACCCTAGGAGTACGAGAGAGTATATATTCAAACGTTATAATTTTTACAAACATGTAACTAAGATATAAACGATACAAAACATGCATTGGGAAGTGTATGAACAGTATTAGACAGGATCTTCGTGGTACGGAGGGAATACTTAAAAGTAGCCTGAATAAAACAAAATTTTAAACAAGTACAAAAGCAATTACATATAAACAAAAAAGTAACTATAGTTTAGCAAAAAGTAATTAAACATTAGAAAAAATGAGATCGAACATATTTCACCAAATCATCATCAAAGTAAAAAAATACACTCCAAAATCAACATAATTCAATGACACAAGTTGCAAAGAAAAAAGGTTGTGCACGAAATATTTCAAAAGCAACAAAATCAATTTAAAACTTAAGAATAAGAGAAGTTTCCTAAACATAACTGAATTCCATTAGGTGAATTGGCAGCGGTAATCTTTAGGACTAAAAATTCGAACAACATAACTTAATTTCATTACGTGAATTGGCAGCAATAAGCTTCAGGACTAAAAATTCGAACCTATTTTGACTCGAGGGACGAACTTGAGCAAAGGAAGCTTGAATGAATTCTTATTAATCGGACTATTTAGGAACAAATCCACATTTAAAAAGCGGGCCAAAACTTGTTGGTTAATGGATGGGTCAGTGAACTACAGCCTTCTACCATCCAAAGCCTATATTATACAAACCCCMTCTACATTGCAAGATACAACCCCTCCATTGCTTTTATTAGTTGTCAAATATTTATATCTATCTAATTTTATTTAATTAATGATTTTTTATTTTTAAAAAAATCATGCGTGAGAGATAATAGGGGGAGGGGAATAAATCATGTGTAACATAAGATAGGGGGAGGGGGGTTGTATTTTGCTAGGTAAGGGGGGATTGTACCTAATAATTTGCGTCTACCRTCGCCGRACAGAGCAATATACATGCTGGTTGTGAGAGAAAATGGAGGAGTGAGAAAATGGAGAAGAGAGAAAATGAAGGAGAGAGAAAATGAATCTAAGAAGATATAAAATGAGAAAAGGATAGAAACTGAAAGGAGCCGATGAAGGATTTTTTATATARCTTTCTTTCTTTATTTTTTATTTTTTATTTTTTACACATRGGCACACCTTATAATTGAGTGTGGCGAGCCTTATATAAAARTTTATCTAAATTTAATGGTAAGTTTAAATAAAATATTTTATAAAGATAAGAATAACKATATATGAATAAATTATTTAAATTGGCATGGGTTGATTAATGTATATTTATGAAATATCTAATTTTGTCGATATTTACTGAAAATCCTATGAATAAAGTTCTTTAACAAAATTTGTGATGGAATGAATTAAGTAGCACCTCGATAATTCTCTCTTTTTTCTTRTAAAACACTTTATACTTCGTATAAATTGTAAGAGAATTATCAACGAGCTATTGCCACATGGCCCACATGCTCAGATTTTAAGATTTTTATCACAATATTACAACAGAAAACAAAATATAGTTCAAACCAAATTAAACAAAAATGTGAAATTAAAATTTTACAACTTAGAACAAGTGACGGCCCTAAAATCTTGTAGACAATTTATTCAACCCAAGTTAAAGTAAATAGAATTTATCAGTAGCTTCTATGTTTAGCAAAATATCAAAAAAAAATATTTTTCAAAACTTGACAGACATATCGACATGCTATTTACACGGACAGTCGGAACAATAGAAAGCAGTAGGTACATACGTTACTAGCTATTTTGTGTACTCGATGCGTGCGGTGCAAATTTCTGCATTATGATATCTATAATCTAACTACGAACCCTTAATTAGAAGAAATGTTAGAAGACCTTTCTCAACTAAAACGTATGATAATTATGAAATTTATGCCTAAGAGAATTTTGAGATTATATTTGTTATTAACCTTCAATGTTTAGTTAGAAACAAAAACATTATAATATTTTTTTTGCTTTATTTTGTTTAGAAAATATTTAATTATGTTAATATCTTTGTCAAACGTATGTTTCCTTTTTAATGTACACTAGGGCGATGCCTCGGGTTATCGCTCGGGCCAACAAATATAAACAATGATGTGTTATATATACAGAGAATAATTGATTAATTTGTGACTTTTTTACTCCGTAAGTAAAGTCTTTAGCATGAAAATAATACTTGTAGTTGTAACTAAAAATATTAGAGAATAATAATGCATCACCTTTAAATTTGTCAAATATGATTATGAGTGTTAATTATAATTTATGTGATATGATAACTAATGCAATTGTTGTTGATTAGTGGTTAAAACCAAACATTTTATTTCAAAGGTCATAGGTTCAAGTCCTTGTAATTGCATAATATCAAGTATTTTTATTTTTAGTTGAAATAATTAAATAYATTGACACATGTCACATTAGAAGGAGTCCACGTGATGTAACCATGTTATACGACACTCCTTTTAATATATTTTTATAGATATTAATGTTTTGCTTGATTTGAAATTATTGAAATTTTCTTATTATATAAGCTTTAAAATTAGAAAGGGATTGAAATTATAATTTATWATATTGTATAGGTAATTTTTAGTTGTTGCTAAGGGTATAAAAGTACTTTCATAGGGAAACATCATTGTTCCCCTCGGCTTATATAATAAAGATGAATATTATGATGTTCAAGAGGTATAGTCAATTGCTAATCAGTCAAATTTCCAATATTTTTGCTTTGCTTTTTCCATCTTGGAAATTCAGTGATGAAAATATTTGTGCAAAGCTATGTGGCCTTTAGCAAAGCTAGTAAAAGTCTAATAAACCCTCACTTTATTTTTGTGCATCAATTAGAATTTGATTTTATATCATTTTTAAAGTTAATATATGATATTACAAGTACACTACCACAAAGGTGAGCCTGTCGAACTACAACCATACAGAGCTTAAGACTAAGGCAGGGTCAGAAACAATTGATTGAGCTTCTTTGCCAGTTTACCTTCATAATCAATCCTTCAAAGGCAAATTCGCAAAGCCTGTCAAACTGAGAGCATCCTTTATCCAATACTCTGACGGTTCCTCTGCCTATGTAATACCTATATATTACAATGGTTGCTAAATAAAGAATAAATTCCCCATGTAGATTGGCAAAAAAAAAAAAAATACATAGATTTAGATGCATCCTTTTTCTCAAAAGGATCGTGTGCAGTTGTGGTTTATCAAAATTTTATCTACAAACATATCACTGCACTTGGCCCGTCATCTTTATGATTCAAACTGCATGAACTGTGGTGTTTGTCTCGAATGTGGCATGATATATCAGCATTTGTAGTGACTCAAATGCTGAATCAGTCTCCAACTGCCRTCATCAACCCAATAGAAAAACAAGGGTGAGAAGGCTACACCATACCACTATACCAAGTAACAGTAACAAATGACCTCCAACTTCTAAGCTGTTCATAAGTGAGCTTCCATGACTCGATATGATTCAGTGCTGATGCTACTCTTCTCCTGAGTGACATAGAAACCTTTTGGAATCAGTCCTAGTTATAAACATTTATGTTCCTTTGCCACGTCTCTTTTTGCTTGTTTTCATAAACATCGATAAATGGTCTATATCACCCCGGAATGAAGGGGTGCCACCCATCAACCATTGTAAACCTTCAGCAGCGGCATCCTTTTCTGCCTGCTTCTTATTGTTACAAGGTTGACCGACAAATTCCAAGCCATTGAAATATACAGTAGAGCGATATTGGCCGTTTTTCAATTGTCTTGTCTTGTATACAGCTGCTTCACGCCCTGCCCTTGCAAGCAAAGTTTGCAATTGACCCTTAGTATTATCATCACCGTTGACTTTACCAGCCTGTGAACTTGTAGCTTTAGTCGCCTTTTTTGATGGTAATGCTGGTTGACGACCAAAGACAAATCTACCCTCACATTGGTCTTCTGATATCAGCATTCGTACTGCATGTAGAAGGTCTGCATAACTATGCATGTCCAACTTGGGATCCATGAGCTGTGGATAATATAAACACACATAAGAAACAGATAATGGAAATTCTCCTCTACCAAAATTCATTGCCCCTTTTCAGTTAACAAGTGAAAAACCATTCTATCAAATACTAAAACTTAAAAGATCACCCTTTTGATGAAAACTTCAAGCCCAAATCAGGAAAAAAAAAATAAAAACGAAAGTGTTATGTAGAAAATGTATAACAGGATGGAAGTAAATTCATCTATTTTACGCCTGACAGCCATACATGGAACACAGGAACCCCAACATTGCTCACCTTGCAATGAATCACCTCCTCGAGTTCTCTTTTCAATGTAAGGTAGGTGTCTGCTAAGGCAGGTTTCATAAAGAACTCTAAGTATCCTCCCAACATTTTCAAGTGCCCATCCTGAAAAAATAAAAATAAAATAGAAAGATAAAAATCAATATTAAAAAACCCATAAGCAAATGGGAAACAACAGTACCTACAACTCTCAACAACAAGGGAAGCATATATCGGGATCTTACTTGCACACCCCTAGAAATATTTCCTCCAAATAGTAGCAATACAGAATCCGACACTGCTGTTGAATCCCTCAGAAAGACAGCATTGACCTTCATCTTCTCATTGAAGACTAACCATGGGTATGGTATCTTAGGTTCCTGTGCATTAACAGAATTCTGTGGAAGAAGGAAACCAATTATTAAACATAATGCTTATCCAATCAGTTACTCAAGCAGTCAAGCATCTGCGCTTGATGGATGAATCTTACCGAATACAGAAGAACCTGACCATCTTCCATTGTTTTCAACATTACTGACTTCTCTTTATTCTGTACAACAATACAAACTGTTAGCTCCCATCAAAGTCAAACTAAAAGTCTTTATTTATTTATTTTGCTGCACTATCCAACTGATATTGTTGTCAGAGAAAACATCAAATTTTACCAATAGCCATGCTGTTTCAGGTAAGTATGCAAGACACGAGACAGAGGACAGTATCACTAATACGTAATACAATAAACAGAGCAGGCCTATAATAAGAATTTCTATGAGGAAACTCAGAAGTGACTTACCACAACCGAGCTAACACCTGGGAACAGACCCGCACAGATGATCGCTCGAAGGAGATGCCCATCATGGCTCCACTTGTTATAGCTTTCTTTATCAGCCTCAACAAGACCTGTATCCTTAAGTAAAAAGAAGAACTGCTTCCGTAAGGAATCAATGGCTTTCAAAGTCTGGGCAGACAAAAAGTTTCTCCAGCAATATTCGTGACCAGATTGGTTTCTTTCAGCATCTTTCCATCCTTCATAAGCTCGAATAAGGGCAAGATGGTCACTGAACTCACGAGCAGAGAACTGTGCCTTCGCTGAATCTGCAAGCTGCAATAAAGCAACAACAGTGAATCTCAAATCTCAATCCTCTACAGTGACAGCAAGAACATACTCCGGTAAAAAACAAGTCATAGCACATTTCTCCACTTCTGCATAATGATTACTAAAATTAATGTTAGGATACAAAGAACAAGTTACAAAAAGAAAAAAAAAAAAAAAAAAAACTTAGGATACGTATAGATGTCAGTGACAAGCCATTGCTCAAGGAAAATGATCCTCAAGTTCTGTTTCACCAAAGATTGAATTATTATACAGGAATGGGTGAGATACCCATTTAGCTATCATCTAAAGATATACAAGGTTCAATTCTAATATGAATGTGTGTACACTGACCAGCATTTCTTTCCACCAAGTTTTTTTCCCCTTCAACTAACACTTATAAGTTAAAACCGTATCAATGCAAAATTTAATAGAAAAGGCTTTTTAAACATGCAACAATAAGGTGACAATCTCTCATAAGCTAACAAAGATTGAATACCTTAGTTCCAGTTGTGCATATCATAAAACATCCATAGAAATTTCAATGCATGTTAATTGCATCACCAAAATTTTCTTTGACTAATTTTAACGATGCAAACACATTGAAATCTAAGAGGAAGACATGTACATTGAATAAAATGTGGTAAATGTTTCGAGGTAATAGTATTGATAATAGCTTACATCCTTCTTGTCAAATGGTGCTAGAAAGGGGTCTCTAACACTCAATCCAGCAACAATGGTCATCACTGGGTCTAGGCAATTGAACATAGCACCCAATATTAGCATCTTCCCTAGTTTTGGCTCCACAGGTAGCATGGACAAGTTCTGACCTGCACGGTAACAAAAGTTTATACAGCTTTGTTAAAAACAATATCCTAACATGGCAACAGAGACAATTAATCAATTCCTTACCAAGCACAGTAAGATTTTCATTTTCATCTAGAGCTCCTATGACCTTCAAAAAATCAACAGCATTTTGAACCTATAACAGAAAAGAAAACTATGTCAAGCAATTCATTCAACTTTAGTAGCAGCATAGCAGCCATGAAACCCATGATCAATTAATAAAAACTACAAAGCAGCCAGAGAAGAATTGTGCTACGCCAATACCAATGTACACATTACAAACAAGCTCAAATATAAGCATGACAAACAGTTAGGAGAAGATGGAGCATTAAATACCGATAATGGCTCAGGTGGTTGCAAAGCTTTCGATAGAAACTCAGAAACACCACCAAGTCGTAAGCTTTTTATCTGAAGACATAGGGACTGTAGGGGCGTTCTCAAGAGCTCTGGCAATTGATAATCATTGAAAGCATCGTAGACACATTTTGGGTAAAGATGATAACATTCCCCTGATTGAACACGACCAGCTCTGCCCCTTCTCTACAATCAGCGAACAAAATTTTCTTTAGTTTAAAAACAGAACAGATATTGCACTTTCACAAAATTTCAGATACATTTTAGCAATCCAAATTCGATGAAAGATTTGAAAATTTGCCGCCAGCCTATATCATGGAAAATCTACAAGAAAATAAGTCAAAGAAACTTCCGAACAATGTAGAAGGGAACTATGAACTCAACAAAAGTCCACATAAGGCCTTGGCAACAATCAAGAATTGATGAACCAACAGTTTAGGGATGCAAAAGCACATGGAGCAAGTATTCTAAGCACTTACAAGTTATAAGTCAACACAAAGATAGAATATCATCTGTAAAACTTAGCACATAGATTTCATAGTCGAGAAAACATCTAGGCCCACCTAGACTTTCATGATCTGTGTAAACTAACATTAACCTAAATATTTTGAGGATACAATTTCACTACACAGTATAATATCTTAATATTACAAGTCCCTTTTTAGTTTCACCAAACTCTAATGCTAAATTATGCCTGTTATCATAAAATTTTGCATTGCAGATTAGAAGAATGATTATTAAAAAAATTCAAGAAATGCGTCGGTGAAGTAGATACCTGTAGAGAAAGAACTTTCAATTCAAATTATGCTAGAGTATGGATAAGCATAACATCAATCAAATCAAGAGAAAGCTGAGTGAAGGGAACTGAAAAGACATCAAATCTTTCTGTAGACTAGAATAGATTAATCTTTGGTTTTCAAATCAACTTTTTGACTTCTTCATCTAACTTGGTTAATGGTTATTGATTTAATCTGGACAAATATAATAAGTACAGAACCCAAAGTGGAAGAAGATGACAAAGGAGATATAAGCAATGGTATTGGGGTGGAATCAAAGTCATTAAAGGACAAATCATTGTATTATCAAGCAAATACCAATCTTATGTACAATGTATAAACAAAACAAGAACACAACTATGGAAAGCAAAAGCAGCCTCGGGGATATCCGAAAGTCTCCATTTCTGAATTGCAATACTCTCAAACACTACCATTTGTTTAACAAAGGTAATCATTGAGTAATGAACTGATAAACCTTCTACATCGATAGCATAAATCTTAATGAACAGGAATAAGGGATGGGAGGAACAGTATAGCAATGTATAAAACTTGACTCCTTTTTGAAAATATCAAAAATTGCAACTACATAGAGATATAAATAGTAATCTCATAGTCTGAAATGTATCATCAGACTTGAAACTCATGCAGAATATAAAGCCTATCTTTTTTTAAAAATAAAAAATAAAAAATGAGAGGTAGAACGGCTGAAAATGGCTGCTACAATGATAGTGCCATTAGGGGTGGGTGTTAAGGCATTAGAAATGGAAAAATAGAAAGATAGTAACACATGGTGGCAATGAAAGGGAGTGCAAGGCAATGAACAATTACTGCTATTCAGTTTGAGGGTAATTAGAAGGTATTCATCTTACAATAAATACAATAGAAGATGCAAAATGAAGGAAGACCTGGTCCCTCGCCTACCACCACATAGCTTAATTATTTTCCCCCTGTTTTTTATGCTTTAAGAGAATAATGCATCATCAAACTCATTAATCACCAATTGCTTTAAGAGAATAATGCACCATGCCATCATCTTATTAAATAATATCTGCCATCAGCACAATATATATCCTTGAAATCGTTTTCGCACCAAACTAACTTTTTATATGATCTAATATGCACACCAACAGGTCCACAACTAGGACATATAACTAAAAGAGTAATAAAAAATAACCCAAGGGAAAAAAATTAAAAAAGCGTAAAATGTAAATGACCAGCTTTAATATCACAAATATCATAATTTACCTGTCGAGCAGCAGCTTTTGAGATCCAGGAAGGTAGTAAGCATGGAGTGTTATTTAACGCATCATATGATGTCTCTTTTGCTTTACCACAATCAACAACAAAGACCACATCATTAATGGTGATACTAGTCTCTGCCATATTTGTTGCAAGTACAATTTTTCTAACCCCTTCTGGAGCCTTATCAAAAATGAGCCTCTACATAAAAATAAGTCAAATAATTAATTAGTGTCACCACAATGATTTAGCAAAGTCCAATCTATGATACGATGAATGATAAAGTTACATACAATCCCAAGTAAATAGAATGTGACTCCATTCCATAATCTAAAGTAAATCACAACATAGAATGGATCAATAAATTAAGGGGGTGTTTGATTCCTCAAATAAGAAAGGAATCGAATCAAGGAAGGGTCTAGAGGAGAAAGGAATTAAGAGAGGGAACTTAAGGAACATGTTATGTTGGCCTAAAGAACACAAGATATCCCCTACAACCAAGTCATTCTCTTCCAGAAATACCACTGGTTTATACTTTGCTCCTTCACTTTCACTTTCCAGCATCTAACAACCATCAACATCTTTACCTAGTCAATCACTCTGCCAAGCTTGATAGTTTGTTGTAAGCCTAAGGTGGGTGGTGTAATTAATTTGAGACAACTGAGCAACCCTTTTGATTATTGAAATCCTCCGTTAAAATCTTATATCCAAAGCTGGATGTTTGATTTCAACCACCAAAGTCCATATCTAGCTCTTCACGATTCTAACCTTGGTAAATTTCACTTTACCCATCACCAATTTGTTTTCTTTATGCGTTGATAATGTACTCTCTCTGTCCAACTTTACTTGCTACATATCACTTTTCACAAAAAACCAGAGAATAGGTGGGCCCCACTACATAGTACATGAATAATGAGATTTAAAAAAAAACAATTTATGGGTTAATTTATGATAGGAAAAAAAAGGATAAAATGGTAAAATAAAAAAAAGGTACCACACTTATGGGTTAATTTTATGGGGTTTATGATAGGAAAAAAAAAAACAAAAAAGAGGGTAAAATGGTTAAATAAAATTAAAAAAAAAGGGACCACACACTAACATAAAAAATGTAACAAGTAATTAGAAACATCCAAATAAGGAAAATGGAGGGATTATTTGTTAACGCAAGATAGATGGGGTCATGGCTAGTTTATTTTACAAGAGTGAAGGATGGTGGTGGTTGATAAGTGCCAAAAATGGTCACATTTAGGCACTTATTTCTTCCTTATTTTGGCCATTATGTGTGTTTTCGATATTATTTCACTAACCTTTTGGTTAGATTTCCACTTTGTTTAGTTTTGCAACGCTTTGTTGGGTTTTAGTGGTTTTTATAGGTTTTTCTTTAGTTTTCTCTTCTTTTCTATCTTTGTACACTCAATTGCAAGCTTTGTGAGTATTTTGCAAGTTGCCTAGGTGTGCACATGTTGGTTTTAAGCCTTCCTACTTGTTGGTTTGATTGTGGTTGCTTTGGTTGAGCTTTAAGGCACTTGAACATTTGCTCTAACATCTTCTTCGAGCCATATCTTTTTGTATACTTTGAATTTGCAGGTGAGACTTTTTGCATTGGAAAATAGACTCCGAGAGCTTTCCAACGGTATATTACAAGCTGCAATCCAATCACCGAGCAAGAAGTTATGGCCGTTCGAAGTTGAGCAGTTCAGCTTGAGGTTTGCACGCGCGTCGAGGTGTTGCACGCGCGTCGAGGTGTTGCCCGCGCGTGCATGGAGGGATCACCCWCACTTCCAGAATGCTTTTAGGTGCGGACGCGCCTCCCTGGGTTCTCACGCGCGTCCGCACGCGCGTCTGAAGCTCGCACGCGCCTCTGCGAAGACGCGCCTGCACAGATTCCTTCCATTCSAGAACCATTTTAGGCGTGTACGCGCGTCCAGGTCCGCACGCGGGGTTGCACGCGCCTCCCCTGCCCGCGCCTGCAGCCTTTCCAGTAGCATTTTTGGCGCGTACACGACTCATCTGGTCCACACGCGCCCCTGCACGCGCGTCCGCATGCGTCTACATGGCAGCTCCTGGACGTTGACTTTGACCAGCTGACTTGACTTGGAAGAGGCTTTGAAGCACATGTCCAAATTAGTAATGGCAAACTTGTAATTATGAGAGCTTGTATTTTGGGCTTTGTATATATAGTTTAAGGAGAGAGAAACAAAGAGAGAGAGAGTAGTAGTAGAGAATAGTATTAGAGTAATTTTCAGATTTCTTTTGCTTTCATCTTCTTCTTCTTCAATCTCCATTAGAGAGTAGCTTCAAGTTTCATCAATTTGCCCTAGAATCTTCATTTCTTGCTCAAATCTTACAATCTTTATATGCTTTTGACCTAGAATTTCGTGGTAATTCCATTTCTTTACTTAGATTTCAGTTTTATTGTTGTTTGCTTTTTTGTTTTGCTTAATTTTCGTTTTTGCAACTTTTTGTGGGTATTGTTAATGCTTTTGCTTTTGAGTTCTTTTGTTACTAGATTGTTTCTACTTGTGTTTGTGAAGGTTTTGGTTGTAGTTTTGCTTGATTTGTAGTAGTTTCTTTGATACCCTTTTTGTTGATACAATTCCTTGCTTTAATGACTTCTTATTCATGGTTTTCCTTTGTTTTTCATGTKATTCAAGTTCTAAGCATGTTGTGTGAGTAGTTTAGCAACTTAGGAGTGCTAGAAGTCCCTTCTATAATCATTTCAATGCCAAGATGATATAATTTGTTCTCTCCAATCACCATATTTGCCTTGAATTGTGATTTCTCAAACCTTCTTGCTTTGGATTTGACCACCCATTGTTTTTGGGGTGAGAGGTGCTTGATTCAACCCTTTGCAAGGGATTGTGAGGATTGACTTGGGCATTGGTTTGATTCTTGATTGTTCAATTCTAGTAAGAGCTTGAGGGGACTTGGGTTTGAACTTGAATTGAGAGGGTTAGTTGACTCAGGAAATGATATTAATCAAATTTTCAAACCATGATTGCAATGACCCTTTTTAATGGAGTAAAACACACACTTTGAGTGGCATTATCCTTTACTATAGAAGGTGACAACTAGTATCTCCTAGGTGTTTTAGAATATTTGTTTTTCCAAAGCTTATTTCAAGTGTTTCCATTAGCTAGTCTTAAATCAAAATTCYCTTTTCAAAGTTTGATTGCTTGCCAAGCTAGTTAAGTTCGAATTTAAACTCTTTTGATTCCTTCTCCGTGGATCGACCCCTCACTTGCTACTATACTTGTGTATAGCTAGTGGTATCGGTTTATAAATAGTATTTGAGAGTGTCCGATTTGGCTTTCCATCCAACGACCCTAGCCGGGCACCCTTCAGTGGTTCAGGCTTGTATGATATTATGTTGGTTTGTAGGTTAGTGATGATGAGAGTGAGCTAGTTTGTGACTATTAAAATTGGATGGGGCAAATAATGATGGTGATGGTGACTTTAATTTAACAGTTGTGGTGTAGCTGGGCTGGCACTGAGTTGTGGGGATGCAGAGGACATTGGAGAAACATTAAAACCCTTGTAGGGGTACAAATCATGATAGAACACTTAAGAGGTAACCTAAAATGAAAATGGGTTAAGGGAATTGCAAAGGTGTGAAATCAAAGAAAATGAAAGCAAAATATGGGCACTTAAACTCTTCTTGTTTCTTGTAACCCCCAAACCAAACAGACCCTACAAGTATTCATTTCCACTCCTGAAGCGTTCGCTTAAAATGGATGAAGTGACAAAGAGATCTCACACATAATGTTAATGAGAGTTTCTTGTTTATTCATGTTTTGAATCACTCTAGAATTGAGGATTTTGGTTTGTCTTCTAATGTCCTCTTCCATTTAAGGTTTCCATATCATTAAGAAGCATGCTTCACAAGCTTGAAGATCATCTAATCATGGTAGCCCTCTTTTTCAAAATAACCCATTGCTTATTTCTTTCAAGTCAAGAACTTGATCAAAGTAGTGTCTCAAGCCCTTGCCTTGATCCTCTCTCAAAGTCCATCTAGGATTGTAGGGTTGGCATCCTTCACACTATCATAATCATCTTCAGTATATTCAGCTTTCAACCAATAAGGTTTAGTAAACCTTTTCGATTGAAGGTTCTTGAATTTAAAAAATAGGTTGTTCCTCCAAGAACGAGACTCCAATCTGACAATTAGAGCCTTCGTGGTTCCAGGATAGCCCAAACGGCCTATCCGGTACTCCAGGCCCAATAACCATCAATACTCATAAATCAGTCCAAACGGTCCAGGTTAAAGAAAATGCCTAATAATGGCAAGCCTGCATGCACCAGTCCATCACATGAGGCAACATGCAGCACGTGCAGAGTACGTGGAAGCAGCTTTCGGTGGTAAMAATCGGAGAAATACCTCCATTACCAAGGTTTTAAATATATACACAAAAATACATACACTCTCCATGTCATTTCCTCACTGCATATCCCGGGATTCCCGGCACTAACTTGACCATCGGAGGGGGCTTTGCCTGATTTTCCCAAGGGAAGTTTACGTATAAATTTCTTGTAGGACCCACCAGACAGAAGTTTGACATAGCTCTAGCCCAAAGTACAGAGCGTTCAGATCCTCATCGTTTACAAAGAAACACTTAGGGCCTGTTTACATTAACTGAAATCAACTGAAGTGAACGGAGCTGAAGTGAACTGAATTGAATATTTTATGAGAGAGAAATTGGATTAAGAACTGAACTGAAAATAAGCTAATGTAAACAGGCCCTTATTATAAGAAAGTCCATCGATGCTCRCCACGATTTCCAATGAAGGATGTGCTTAAATATTTTAGATGGGTTGTCTTGTACACCTCTAGATTTAAGGATTCAATATGGACTATGTAAACAAGATGCTATAAACTAAAAAGTAGACACATAAACTGATATAAGGTCCTTTTAGTATTGAGAGTACCAATGTAATCAACTAAAAACTAAGAGGTAAAAATACACTTGGCGACATTATGCATTTATACTTCTGTATCCAGCTCATGTAATGGATGTTCAAATGATGAAACACATAACAGAAACAACACATTTCAGCAATATCTGGAGTGTTTAAAGGAAAAGAGAGAGGGAAAAAGAAAATCCAGTACAAATACCTGTTCAGAACTAGCCATGGAACCATGGCAAGCAAGAAGCAAAATTTTGGTAGAATCTCCAAGTAAAGGGTTGGCTTGCAGCTGACCCTTCAAAGAATTAATATCCTCCCAGCCAGTCATAAAAACCAAAACTGCACCAGGTCTTTCATTTTTACATATATGGCATAGCACATGCTCAATGAGATTAAAACCAATTGAGTCTGGGTTCCAGCAGGACATTGAATCTTGAGTCCGTCGATTATACCCATAAAAATTGGCAGCTTCAAAAGCATCCTGCCTCCAATCAGCATAAAACTTAGTACCCAGTAAAAGCACGCTACATTGAAATGACAGAAGAATCTTTCATACCTCTACTGATGAAGCAATTTGTGTCTTTTTCTTCTTAAAGGTTTGTTTCTGCATTTTCCATATCTTTTCTTGACCATAATCATCAATCTGATTATACGGGGTCAGCCTATATCCAGTGGTTTCTAAGATATTCTCCAGAAAGTGAGCTCGAACAGGAAAAGTAAAACCCTGAAAATCAATTATTGATGAGTCTATGTGCTTTCATCATTTCATTGTCTTAAGTATTAAATCAATGGTTTAGCAAGGCTACAAATCAAGCTTCCAAGAAATGTTTTATACTGCCATTGATGCTACCTTTGTCCATTAATCTGAAAACTTATAAGCTAATCAAGATATTCATAAATTTTACATGATATAAGCTCGATGCAAAGTCCTTACATAATAAATACTTTTAAACTTATCTTTCATTTCTATGATTGCATATTCACAGTTTGATTATGGCATTCCCGTCAATTACACTATGAAGACTAGAACAATTGCATTAATCACTTCATATACTCTGTTTTTTAAACTTTGACTTCCATTGGGATCCACATTAGTACTCCTACCACATAGAACAATAAGAACATGTAGGCAAAAAGCATGTTAACCAGATCACATTTACATGGAATTGTAATTTTGTAGTGGGATCCTCTTCATGGGCTGTTAAAAAGATAGGATAACATAATGCATTTGGGAAATAGGAAACAAAAGAAGACTATGTAGGTTATGGAAGATCAATAGATGCGATATGAAATAATACACTTCAATAGAAATATTTCCTTTTTGCCAAAGCAAGAACAAGGTCTGTATTGACACAAAAGACAGTTGATTTCCATTCTTAAAATTTATTGTTCTTCATGAAATAGCGGCTCAAAATTATACTCTTTATATCTCTGCATTAATACTATCAGTTCACCAATAGAGTTGCTTGCTCATATCCATATCTCTATTATATACGGGAAGGGGGGAGGTGGTGGTGATGGTGATGTCCACCTAAAATATCTATTTTACCATTATTGATTTTTAAAAACTATGTAAATAATTTGTCTAAGTTACCCTTTCCTAATTACAAAGTAAATATTAAATTTATTTTACAATGACTTAATTGATGTAAGTTTCAAATAAAAACATTACTCTAAATGAATTAAAAAAACATATGTGAAATAAATTCATATCCAAATCAGAGTTCTTAAAATCGATTCCATTGCTAATTAATTGTAAATGAATTATGCCAAATAAACATTTTTTACTAACACATAATATGTGCATTTTTCGTAGAATTAAGCACGCATTGCATGAACATAAAAGCTAGTATTACTATGAGGTAGGTGACAAGCTATCAATAATAAATATAATAATGATAAGGAAAATGATAAACATACCCTAAGGGCTATGAATAAAGAGCCAACAATGGTAATATTTGATAAAATCAAACATTTATTACAGTGTTTTGCGCTTAATATTGTCATGAATTCACAAATTATTTCCATTTTAAGAAGTATAATAATGTCTTAAACATAGCCCTAAGGGCTATGTGCCTAATGCCTATGTATAACATTATTCTAATAATAATAAAAAAAAAAAAAAAGGTTTCAAGATTAATTATAAACTATTAAACAAATTTTAAAAACAAAATTCTGCCAAGATCCTATCTTTAAACAATCCTGACAAAAGATGTCATAATTAAAAGAACAGAGAACTTCCTAAATGCCAAGAACTTACTGGAATATGTAGCATAGGGGCTCCACCAAAATAAGAGGAGAATAGCTCAGCATTTAAGGTTGCACTCATCAAAATCAGCCTCAAATCTGGACGACGAGGTAGGAGATCTTTCAAGACAATCAGGAGAAAATCTGGCATAGATTCAACATCAAGTAAGTTTTCCCCTAACCAGGGACAGAAAAATTCAAAGTATATAGGTAAAGTGCTAACTGCTGATATTACCTTCATTCATCCCACGTTCGTGAATTTCATCTACAATAACATGAGTCACGCCCCTCAAATCTCCATCAAGAAGTAGTCTCCTCAACAATACGCCAGTAGTGCAGAAGAGGAGGCGTGTGTCCTTTCCTCTCATCCCCTCCAATCTTATTTTGTAACCAACCTGCCAACAAATTGAGGATATAAGCACATACTTAATTTTCTATTCACATGCTCATAGAGTTCTATGGGTAAAAAGATCAGAGCACCATCAACTCTTTTTAAAAATACAGTATACACTCACTGATTCTCCAAGTTGTTCCCCTCGTTCGGCAGCGACCCTCTCTGAAACAGACATAGCTGATATTCTTCTA
Source organism: Bassia scoparia (assembly GCA_008642245.1). Lineage (NCBI taxonomy): Eukaryota > Viridiplantae > Streptophyta > Magnoliopsida > Caryophyllales > Amaranthaceae > Bassia > Bassia scoparia. Next base: position 34,315 of record SNQN01003849.1, on the reverse strand, counting down.
GGTTGTGTGCATATTATGCTACAACTAGCTCCACGAGAAGCTTCAATTTCAGACTCTAGAATGTATTGAGGAAGTTGAGTTGTTTTACCACAGCCAGTTTCACCAGAAACGACTACTACCTGCACAGACCGGTCAATTTAACAATCACATTTCGACAATAATTTTGTAGGAGCACAAATAAAACCCAATAGCAGATTGCGATAAGCAATTCATAAACTACATTGATGGAGCTACTGATTTTGTGTTGGTTCCTTTTTGTTGTCAAGTATCCATCTACTCACTATAACTCCTCTCAGCTTCAGAAAGAAGACCCGAGGGAGATAGCTAACTCATGCTAGCATTCAGAAGAAGGAAAAAAAAGATAAATATCCCTACCATAATTGTTGTATATTGGCTGAGGCCAATAAACAACTCTTATTTCAAATACTATAACCCATCTTGAGTAAATAAAGTCCAACTTCATTTTGAGTCTTACATCATACTTCCTTCGTTCTGTTTTACAGACATCCTTTTCCTATTTAGGAAGTTGCAAAATACTTGCATCCTTTCCTTTAATGGTAAATGGTCCCCACCAAAAATTACAAGTATATCCTAATAAATATAATAAAATTAATAAAATAGTGTAAACATCACTTGCATGTGGGTCTACTTTAAACCCTTCTTCCTTAATCAATATTTTCTGTTTCTTGTTTATTATAATATCCATTTTTTGGGATCCACTCTCTTATTTCTCTCTTCCTTGATTAGGTTGTGTTGGACTAATCAAGTTGTAATCTTCATTTTTTTTTTTTTTTTGCATTCTATGAAAGATGCAACTTGATTCATGTTTTGAGTCTTAGTTTGAGTCAATTCTTATTTTTTATTAATTTTTTTTTATTATTGTTTTAGGTTGGAGTCAAAATTTGTGAAAACAAGTCGGAACATGTTTTACAAATTATTTCCAGTTTATGTCTAGTTTGTAACCCGGTTTGATCTTTCTTTTTGAGGTCGAATCATTGGGTCTTTGAGTCCAATTTTTAATCAGTCATAGTTTAGGATGTCCATTTCTTTGGGTCAAAATTTCAAGCAAGTTTGAAGAGCAGAAGATGTCCAAATGAACATTCAAAGTCAAAAGCGCAAGATGAGAGGTATTCTGTTTCAAGTCCAATTTGTGATTTGATCGAGAAAGCCAATGAAGCTGAAATCTAAGGGACATCAAATAAACATATAGGAAAAAATTCAAGTAAATTTTCAAACCACACTTCCAAGTGCAAGGTATCTAGAACAAGTCAAGTCAGAACAAAAATCTGTCCAGATTGTGTGTTCAAGTGTGGATGTTTTGGGATTGAATTTCTTATCGGAATTTAAACTTAATTCGTCCAATTGATTTGGGACTTAATGAAGACAGTTACAACGTGAATTAATCTCAGGAATTGCAAAGGAAAAGCATCTAGAACCGTCCTCATTCAATCAGAATAATTGAGGCGCAATTCAAGGAGGAAAACTGCCATATTTGGTCTAGTGATTAAGGGCATTGATTCTGAACGTTTTGAGCTGTTTCAAATCTACAATCTGACTTATAACTTGGGGAATAATTCTAAAAGTTTCCTAAGTTATTTCAGGTTATTAATCAAGCTCATTCAAACATAAGAATAGAGGCATTCAATCAGAATTCGTCAAACATTGCAACCTGAACATGCGTGTGGATATGAGGAGTTTTAAAGCAACTTTGGATACCCATTTTGGAAGTGTGAAAGCTGAACAAACTTGAGGGTTAACTTGGCAATTTATTCCTTAAGTTAATTAAGATTAATGCATGGAAATCAAAGCTCAAAACCGTCACTCATGCAAGCCATGCACATGGGAGTTCCAAAATAGAATCCTAGGATTTATCTTTTGTATTCTAATTGTTTTAAATTAGTTTAAACTTCTGATTTTCAATTGCATTTAGACCTAGGAAAGGGATTTAATTCATAGTAAGGTATCCTAGGTTTAGTTAATGCAAATGAGCTTTCTAGAATGTAATTTCCGTGGCTATAATGCCATTGCAAGTGAAATAAAATTAAGATTGATGAGTGAAAAATTACCTTGTGCTTTTAGCATGTGTCCTTTGGGACGTGTTTCTCCCTTGCTTAGTCAAAAAGTTTAGGCTAATTCTAATAGTTGGCTTGTGATCTTGGGAAACCCAAGTAATCTTTTGGATTCCATTARAGAGCTTGGTTTAGCCTTGCTAGGATTCAAGTATTCCCTCCGTTCCGTTTTTTGGTAAGAAACTTTTGGTATTTCAAAATTTGCTGATAACCCTATTAAACTTAATTAATTAATCATCATCACCCTTAACCAACTATAAATCTATCATCAWCCAAACCCACCCACCCACACAACAACCACTCCTCACATACGCCACCACTCCTCGGTATCCTCCTCTTCACCACCRGTCCTCAATCCTCACCACCCATGCCATCCTCCTCTTCGCCACACACGCAAATTCAAAACCCAAATTTTAGACAAAACCATGGACGAAACCAACCAGTTTGCAACCCAGATTTGAGACAAAACCATGGAGTCATCGCAAATTCGAAACCCAGATTTGGATATAAATTCGAAACCACCACCACAGATTCGAAAGCAATATCAAAGTTGAAGCCAATTGCTAGTTCAAAATCAAAGAGAGATCAAAGTGATGGTGCGATGGCGGTGGTGGGGTGGTCGCAATGGTGAGGAATCAAAGAAAGATCACATCACGTTATGGCAGTGAGATTGGTCACGATGGTGGGTGGGGTGAGAGATGGTTGCGGTGATGGTTGGAGTGGTGGCATGATGGTTACGGTGGTGGTTGATGTGGTAGAGAGAAGGTTGCGGTGGGTATTGGTGGTGCTATGGTTTGGGTAGGGTGGTTAATGGGTAGTGGTGGTAGTTATTAGGAAAGATTAATTATGTAATTGTATAAGTTAGTGAGGGTATAAATGGTATTTCACTAAGAAAGGGAAGTGTTGCCAATAATATGTAACACTTGTTTATAGTAAGTGTTGCAATCATACAATGCAACGAGGGAGTACAAATTGACCTTCCATCTTACATCAACTCATGTTTAGCGATGGCAATGAGTAGTCTTTAGTGATTTGAGTTCAATCCTTCTTTTTCTATTCATTTCTTTTTGTTTTGCAAACACATAAGGGTTGAACCCATTGTATTTTCTAGCGTTGCTACAAATATACAACAATATATAAAGTCATTGATGTGATTATACATTCATATAATTGTATAATGTTAGTTGAGGGTATAATGGTATTTCACTAAGAAGGGAAGTGTTGCCAATAATATGTACACTTGTTTATTAGTAAGTGTTGCAAACAATGCAACCGAGGGAGTACAAATTGACCTCCATCTATACATCAACTATGTTTCAGCGATTGGCATGAGTTAAGTTTTAGGATTTGAGTTCATATCCTTCTTTTTTCTATCACTTTCTTTTTGTTTTGCAAACCACATAAGGGTTGAACCCATTGTATTTCTAGCGTTGCTACAAATATACAACAAATATAAAGTCATTGATTGATTACATTCATATATTGTAGTAAGTTAGTGAGGGTATAATATGGTATTTCACTAAGAAGGGAAGTGTTGCCAATAATATGTACACTTGTTTAAGTAAGTGTTGCATACAATGCAACCGAGGGAGTACAAATTGACCTTCCATCTTACATCAACTCATGTTTCAGGCGATTGGCATGAGGTTAAGTTTTAGGATTTGAGTTCTATCTTCTTTTTTCTTCACTTCTTTTTGTTTTGCAAACACATAAGGGTTGAACCATTGTATTTTCTAGCGTTGCTACAAATATATCAACAATAATAAAGTCATTGATGTGATTATACATTCATATAATTGTATAAGTTAGTGAGGGTATAAATGGTATTTCACTAAGAAGGGAGTGTTCCAATAATATGTAACACTTGTTTATAGTAAGTGTTGCAATAACATCAACCCGAGGAGTAACAAATTGACTTCCATCTTACATCAACTCATGTTTTCAGCGATTGGCATGAGTTAAGTTTTAGGATTTGAGTTCATATCCTTCTTTTTTCTATCACTTTCTTTTGTTTTCAAACCATGAAGGGTTGAACCCATTGTATTTTCTAGCGTTGCTACAAATATACAACAATAATAAAGTCATTGATGTGATTATACATTCATAATTTGTCTGGTAGTACAAACATTATAATGCACCTTTTCCTTTTTCAACGAAACAAATTACAATTACACTGCACATTATGAGGGACTCAAATATAATTATCAAGGGTGTCAATTACTTCTAATTTGATGTAAGATGGATGGTCAATTTGTTGCCTTCAGGACCATGCATCCACCACCAATACCCTCTTTAAATTTGCAATGGTATGGCTCAAAAAGCTTTCGTGTACTAGTACACATCTAGCTATCCCAATTCCATTCTATTACTTCCTCCGTATCATAAAAAACGCAACTTTCGGGAGGGCTCGGACTCCTAAGCAATTTTTCTTAGTGCATAATTAGACATTGCAAGGGTATATAATTAGGCCATATATTATCGATATAATTAAATTCAATATGATTGAAGGACCACCCATTCAACCACACAAGTGACACCACAACCACCCCCGCTGCCAGGCAACGCAGACCTCCACCACGAAGACCTCCATTATTTCAGACCTTCACCACGCAGACCTCCATTATTGCAGACCGCCACCYAGCTTCAAATCGCACCCCACTCATTCAACTCACCGCCACCCAAGTTCAAATTGCCACCACCCATTCAAATCGCACCAGCCCAACAACACGAATTACCACCACTCGAAAGTCTAAATCTGCCCAGAAAGTGTCCGCCTCGACGACTACCACCACCACTCTCGAAATCTTCCCAAAAAGTGCCCCCGATTTGCGATTGCTTTGTGATTGGTTGATGTTGGTTCGTGTTGAATGGCATGTGTATGTTTGGTTAGTAGTTGTTCATGTTAATTAGTTGTTCATGTTTGATTTGGTGGAGATTTGAAGCTGGGTTTAGGAGGAGAGAGAATTGGTGCGTGGTGAAGACCTGTGGTGGTGGTTCGAGGTGCGGTGGTGGTGCGATTGTGGGAGCTGGCGCGGTGGTGGTGCGAAGTGGTGGTGAGCAGTGAGGTGGGTGATGTGGTGGTCCGRGGTGGTGGTGCGCAGTGAGGTGGTGAGGTGGTGGTGCACAGTGTTGTTGGGTTCAAATTAGGGGATGAGTTAGGATTAGGATGATTTAATTAGGAGGGATAATTTAGGATTAGAATGATTTAATTGTGTTTTAAGTTATTTTAGTAAGGGTAAAATAGTCTTTTTATAGCTAAAAATTTACCTCAAAAGGAAAGAAAAAGAAAGTTGCATGTATTGTGATATTTCCAAAAATGGCAAAAGTTGCGTTTTTTTTTATACGGAGGAAGTAATAAACTTTATCTGTTCATCGAGGTACCATGGTGTATGCTATTTGTAGATGGGCCACTTATCGTACTCGTTTAACCCTCAATTAGACCTTATTTTGAGCCTAATTGTATATTTTAGACCCTTTTGTGCTCATTTGCATCACAGTTATATGTCTAAACTTAAAAGAGCAATTTGATGCAATTTTGATGAGTTTTCAATGTTTTTGCACCTACTTTGACATTTGGTTGAGTGATTTGTAGGTAATGAACTCATTTGGAGGAGAACTAGGGGGCAAAGGAAGCATTGGGGCCAAAGGATCAAAGATTGGAGTGCATTTGGAAGCTCAAGTGGAATAGAGCGATTGGCGACCGCTCCACTTTCCAAGAGTTGGGAACGACCGCTCCTCACCCTTGGAGCGACCACACCTCTATTCAGGCCAAAATTGAAGACCATGAGCAACCGAGATCGGGCACGCTCCCGATGAATTGGGCTTCGAGCTTTTTCTTTCCTTTTTGACCCATTTAGCACTTAGTGTGTGTGTATATATATATATATAGTTATTGCACATGTTACTCTACACTGTACACTTCACCACATTTTCAGCAAGAAAACCCTAGTTTTAGAGAGAGAGTTCATTTTAGAGAGATTTTGTAGTCACTTTTGGTATTGTTCCACACTTTTACTCTTCATGTTCTATCTCTATAGTTTTCATGTTCTACAATTTTAGTTTTTGTGTTCTACAATTTTAGTCTTTATGTTCTACATATTTAATACATGTGTGACCCTTTCAGTTTTCATGTTCTACAATTATGGTCATTATGTTCTACAGTTATAGTCTTTGTGTTCCGCAAATTTGTGTTACATGTTCTACACTTTACAACTTTCTCTCTCCTCCTTGAGCCCAACCTAGCCCAACCCAAACCCACTCTCCCTCACTTAGCCCAGCCCAAACCCACTCCCCTCACTTAGCCCAGCCCACTTACTCCCCCTTCCACCAGCCCAACCCAACCCATCCACACCCTCACCACCGAGCCCCACCACTACTGCACTAGATCGCCACCATCGCTCGCACACCCTCAACCGCAACCACTGCACCCTTAACCTCCATTAATCAAACCCACCATCACCCTCACTCACCACCGCACCCACACCCTCACCTCCCTACACCTCAATGGAACCTAACCCAATAAACCAAAACCTAAAATCGAACCCAGATCTAACGCGTCGCGCGAGGGGGGGTCGATCGGAGGTTAGGTGCGTCGAGCTTCGTGTGGCGAGGAAAGGTGTGAGAGGCGGTGGTCTTTTGCGTGAACGTGGGAGTAGCTGCGAGGCACCACGATGGTGGAGCGGTGGTGTGGGTGTAAGGAAATGAGTGCGTTGAGAGAGGGGGTGGGAGGTGGTGGTGGTCAGGTGAGTCAATCGCATGCGCACGRCAGCAGTGGTGTGGTGGAGAGAGACAGTGGCGAGGTCGTGAGGGAGGAGAGAGAAAGAAGTAATGGAGGAGAGAGAAAGGGGTGAGGGTGAGGGAGGAGAGAGAAAGGGTAAGGAAAAAAAATCAAATATTGTTTTAAAACAAAATAAATATAATGAATGGTCGTGATTATTTTAGGTTGATTTATGAACCTATATATATATATATATATATATATATATAGTTATTGTACATTTTACCCTACACTGTACACTTCACATTTTCATTTTCAGCAAGAAAACCCTAGTTTTAGAGAGAGAGAGTTCATTTTAGAGAGATTTTGTAGTCACTTTTGGTATTGTTCTTCACCCTTTCTCCTTCACTTGTTTTACTAGTTTTATTACTTGTTAATTGTGGTTGTTAGTAGTTATTAACCCTTAGTTACTTGTTAATCCTGGTTAAAACAACTAGATAATCACGTTTGTTACAAGTTCTATGCTTTTCACATGTTTTCTTGTTTTTATCACCATGATGAGTGAGTAGTTCCATTTCTAGGGTTTGTGTGATGGAAGTCTCTAATTAAACTGGGGATTTTGTCTTGCCAACTAAATGAATAAAGGGAAAGGTGGATTTGGGTGTTGTGAGCACTTTGTTGGCCCTTGATCAAGGTTAATTTTTGTGTCTGATTTCTATCTATACTTTATCTATGGGTTTTAGTCACAATGCCTTGAGAGAGGATTAGAGTGATTAGGATGGTTGTTTTTTCTCTTGTTTATGGTGGTTTGATTAGAGAGTGTTTGGTGAGGCCTTAAGGAATACCAACACCACTTTGTTTCAAGTCCAATCCCTCAATTGGGGCCTAACGGGACAAGGAAAGAAAAGAAGAGAGAGCTTGTTCCCCTTTCTCGGTTTTCATGACGTTTGGTAAGGCAATCCCATCTTAGTTAGGTTTTCAGGATCATTTACCCTAGATTGCTTTATATTTGACTTAATTCTTAGTTAATTGCTAGTTTGTTAATTGTGAACTTTGAAACCTTCAAAAAAAACCTAGACCCTTAGCTAATCGATAAAACCCTCTTTCATGTGTTCCCTATGTTCGATCCCCCATATACTACAACGGGGGGTTTGTTTGAGAAGGACTTAAAAACCCTAATTAATGGGGAAACTAAAACCGAGTTAATGCCAAGTTGGAACAATGGAGACAAAGGTTAGAATATCAAGGATTTAAGCTAAGTCGGAGTAAAGCTGAATATCAAGGTTAGAATATTCAAAGATGAATATTTTGAAATGTCGTGACAAATGATGGAGTGGTGAGGTTAAACGGAAAAGACCTAACCATGAGTGAATGCTTTTAGGGGTTGTTTGGTTCTGGGAATTAAGAAAAGGAAAAGAAATCAACAGCTTGAGTTCCATTTGTTTATGTTTGTTCAGCAAAAACAATCATTCCCTTTCCCTTCCTTATTCCTTCATTTCCCTCTGCAACCATTCCCCCCCCCCCCCCCCCCGAATCACCATTCCCCTTTCTCCCTCTTAACCATGACCAACCATGAAAAAACTAGACCACCCAACCCAGTCCTACTCACCACCATTACCACCACCATTGCCCACAAAACCCACCGCAACAACCGCCCAACACTASGAGAACAACCACCACTGCCCACAAAACCCGCTGCAATAGGCGCCCAATACCAAGAGAACAACCTGCCAATGAAATCCTACCGCCGCAGGTGCCCAACACCAAAACCAACTATTCCACACCCACACGACACCTAAACCACCACTTCCACACGAAAACCAAACACCCCAACACCCTCACCCTCACCCTCACCCTCACCCTCACCCTCCCCTGACGTGAATCCCAAAACATCACCCTCACCTTCACCCTGATGCAAACCCAAACCACAACACCCACACGAAACCTTAACCATTCCCTTCCACACACCCCTTAAAGCATGAACAAATTGTTACCAAACATGAACAAATAACAAAGGGATTTGCTTTGCTTTTCTTTGCTTACCCTTTGTTTATTCCTTTCCTTTCCTTAGTATTTAACCAAACGTCCCCTAAGTATCATGGGTCAATCATCCAAAAGAATGGTGATATTGATCAAGATATGGCTCTAAGGGTGGCTTAAATGGAAAGCGGTTGCGGGAGTGCTGTCCGATCGAAGCATCCTCTAAGGTTGAAGGAAAATTTCTACAAGACTACAAGACCATTGCTCTATGCTCTATGGTACAGAATGTTGGGCCTCCAAGAAAGAGCATATTCAAAAGATAAGGGTCATCGAGATACAAATGTTGAGATTGTAGGAATACTCTACGGGATAGAATCGGAAATGAAGTTATTCATACGAAAARTTGGTGTTGCAGATATTGCAAGCAAGTTAAGGGAAAACCGTTAGCGTTGGTTTGGGCATGTAAGAYGGAGACCTCAGAGGCACCACTRGTGCGAAGAGTGGAAGAGTGRGATCAGGGAGATTTTAAACGAGGTAGAGGGAGACCGAAAATGAGTTGGTCGGAAGGAGATAAAAAGGATGTGAAGCAGTTGGATTTGCAAGAGAATGAGGCTCTAGATCGTGGGGGTGGAAGAGGAAAATAAACATGGATGATTTCCGGAATAATCACCTTTTGTTCATGTAAGCCGAACCCACTTATGGGAATAAGGCTCTGATTGATTACAGACACAAAAATTCGGAGAAGAACCAAGATTCCAACTTTATGAGACGGCTTAGTATTTCTTCATTCATTCCCATCCAATCGATTTCTTGATAAATTGTGTTATAAGAAAGATTTTTTTATTAATTTTATATCATGAATCACGTATGTTTGTATGAAAAAATGATATAATTCAATTGATAACAATGCGATAATGCCCTATCATTATCTTAAAGTCTCGATCAAGTAACCAAGAGCTTATCAAAAAAAGGACAATTAATCACCTGATTTTCTGAGACAGCCTTCAATAAATTCTCCCTTTCTTTGTATGCAGGTAGACTCCTTCGAAATTCTAGCATCTTCTGACCCTCCACTGAATCCTAAACAAACAAGCAAAAAAAGTCATAATCATTACATAACAAAAAAAAAAAAAAAAAAAAAAAAAAAAAAAAAAAAAAAAAAAAAAAAAAAAAAAAAAAAAAAAAAAAAAAAGAAAGAAACTCTTATGTAGACATTTAAAATTAAATCCTCCAAACAGATAGAGGGAAGAAAATCCTGAGGACTCAAATATGGGTCAGATGATTTGGTTAGCACAGAGCAATTTTCATTATCTTGGTGAAAGAACAAAGCAAAAATTAGAAGCCCAAATTCCAGCAATTAGAAAACACTAGACCTTGGCTAAAAATGCTACACACAAACAATTTCAGGAGTACAATGCCCTCTTTATTATGGCTAAAAAGAAGTGCCCAGAGTCCATCATTGTTCTATGCTAAGTATCTACAACAAGTCAACAAGCACTTGATGTGGATGAGCTGTCTCAAAAAATGAAAACACCAGCTATTTTGGTTCAGTTTGAGCAGTTTGATGCACACAATTAGAGCTTGAGTGGAACTGTTCCCTGATTTTGTCAGCCATTTATTATGATTATATGGGTTAAACCTTTTAACACTGAATAAATTTGTTTGATAAAAAAGCTGTGTCATGTCAATCAATTTGATTAAATGAGTCAACAATAGTAACACGAACCCACTACTTTACAGATGTGTCATGTCATTGTTTGCACGGTAGAAATAATAATTGGGTGGAGCCTGTCAACTTGGTTGTTATACAGGAGAACCCATTAACTCCACATTTACCCATTTAATAAACAATGTATGTTGTGACAACCTGCTTTATAAATGAGTCAAAAATTTTAAACAAACCCGCTAAGGATAACTATGTACGGAATACTACATCACATTATAGGCTTAGCGACTTAGAGCGACTCGTGAACTGTTATGACTCAAAGTTTCATACCTAGATAGGTGAGAACAAAATTGGTAACCCCTTTCAAACATCCTGCTTTTGCCATTAGAAAGTTAATGCAAATCACCATATTGGGAAATTCTGGCATATTCTCTCATCATTCTGATCTAAAGAAGACTAAAGAATTGTACTTGAATATGTCGAGTGAGGTTAGTGGTAAGGTTGTACATCCCCTGAAATGCACTAGTCAATTAAAATGCTAATAATGATATATTTAGCCAGGTTCTCATATTGCCATCCAAAGTTTAGCTCTCATTAAACCACATAAAGATAATCATGTACGGGCTTTTGCATAGTGAGAAAGGAATAACAAATCTCAAGAACTGTATCATTTTTCAAAAGAATATTTCACCCAAGTGTTAAAAGGGTATTTTGCCCAAGAATTTTGGAAAAAAATTTCTCAAAGGAAACTAGTGTTGCAATGTTACAACACTCAATCCAAGCTCATTTCCATTCCCTTTCCTCCCCTATGTTATCACCTCCAAACCTTATGATATGTCACAGTGCCAAAGCATATAAGCACTTATAACAATCAGAAGCATCAAAATTTAAAAAAACCATGAGCAAGATAAGCAAAGAATTGATAAAGATTGGAATAAAACCTGCCACTCTTTCTGCCGATCACGAATTTGTAAACTTTTCCGCTGAAGATTTCTCTCCTTCGCAGCACTGATCTGTGCGGTGGGTTCAGGTTGTTTGTATGATATGTCCTGCCTTCCCAGAGAGGAATTAATTGGATGAGTCTCCCTATTAGTGGGTTTTTGAGAAAGGTGCCTCATAATAAGAGTATCAACCTCCCTTAGCAGATCAAGCCCAATAATAACCTGGAGTACCATCAACATATATCAAACGATGTTCTAACTAACATGATACTATACAATAATGTCATAAAAAAATTTKCCTAGCAAAGGAGAAACACAAGAAATAGAGAATAGAAGATAGTCATATACTCAAATTACCTCCCGTTGTGGTCGCTTATCATCCAGATCATGGCGATAATTTGCCAATGGAACTTTACTGAATACAACCACCTTGGAATATTGGCGGCTGGCACATGAAAGAATTCATCATTATAAGTTTATAAACAATAAAAGCTGGTCAGTTTACAACTAAACGAGAATATAATCATAAAGTCATAACACATTGATGATACCTGTGCAAACCCATTCTGGTTGCCAATGCAGAAAGTTGCTCAAAGTCACGCCTGTCCTTTCTCTCTCTTGACACCACTTCTTGTTCATCTTCGTTTCGAAGCAGCATGGTGAATTTCCATCTCCACTCATTGATATTGTCAAGTGATGAAGAATTCTGAAAAATAGAAGACCATTTTAAGTGAGAAATTCTTGATTCAGCCAAAATAAATAAGCACAATAAGCAATTAAAAAACATGCAAYCCTAAGAAGGTCCTGTCCAGAAAATATTACTTTTAGCGCGAATCTTTTCAAATTGGAAAAATAGTGAGATAATACCTGAAAAAGGGGGCCATTTACAAGCTAGTACCTTAAATAATTTTATTTGTGAAATAATACCTTAGTTCTCAAAGTATGTTAAAAATGGCACCGTAACACCAGAATCCAGCTAAATAATCAATAAAATTAGGGTTGACCAACCCTTTTCCTTCCATTATCAAGTGCATAGTGTACAATGGAATGAATATAATGATGATTGGAAGGGTATTTTGCTGGATTTTGGTTTGCAAAGCATACAATGGTATGAAAAAAATGATAATARAAAAGGTATTTTGCTGGAATCAGACATTTAATTGGAGAGAAAACGGTTGGTCAACTCTAATTTTGTTGACTACTTAGCCAAATTCTGACGTTATGGTGCCATTATTAACAAAGTTCGAGAACTAAGGATTTATTTCACAAAAAAAAAAAAAAAAAAAAAAAAAAAAAAAAAAAAATTAAGGTACAACTCCCTCATATCAGTTGCAACAAATGGTTATCACAGTTCCCAAGGCAAATAAGATAAATCGGGTTTAATGTTTTGATTAAGGGATGGGAGGAGAGAGAAAGTGTGAGCAACACTGCAGTACACTGTACACCCACCTCCAACCGCCGAGATACCTCTAGCCACCCCCGCCAAGACACCTCCGATCGCCAACACACCTCCACCCACCCACTTTCAGTGGCACCCACCGCCAAAACACCTCCACCTCAAACTCCAAATCGAATACACAACAAATTGACACTAAATTCCTTTCTATTTCTCACGAACTCCAACTTTTGATGTTCACGATTTTGACAATGATGAAGATGAAGAGTTACAATCCATGACCACACTTCGCAAGCATTCTCACAACCTCGAACATTCATATCTGTTTTAGAATACGCCGACAATGTCTGGATTAGAGGCAACAGCGGCGAGATGTTAGGCTTTGAATTGTAGATGATAAGAATGAGGCGACGAGGTGACAGCGGCGAGAGGAAGGTCGGTGGCGATTGATGGCTAATGGCTAATGGCAATGCGAATGGTTAGCGGTTGGTTAGCGCTAGGCGGCTAACAGCGGTGCGAATGGTTGGCGATTGGTGGTGATTGTTGGCTAAAGGTGGTGATTGTTGGCTAAAGGTGGTGATTGTTGGCTAAGATTGTAAGAAGGTGGTTGTTGGGTGATGGCTTAGTGGGTGATGGGGTGATTTAATTTAATTTGGAAAATTAATGTAGTGATTAGATTTGAGGTGTTAGGGTCAATCATCCAAAAGAATGATGATATTGACCAAGATGTGGCCAAAAGAGGAGAGCAGCGAGCGGCTACTCCGGCTACTCTGGAGTGTTCTGCGATCCAAGCATCCCTCTAAAGCTGAAGGGAAAAATTTTAGAGGAGTGCTATAAGACCAATATTGCACTATGCTCTATGGTACATAATGTTAGGCCTCCAAGAATGAACAGATTCAAAAGGTAGGGGTCACCAAAATGCGGATGTTGAGATGGATGTGCGGGAACACTCTACGAGAGCGAATAAGAAATGAAGTTATCGGCTTGCAGATATTGCAAACAAGTTAAGAGAAAATTGCTTATGTTGGTCTGGGCATATAAGACGGAGACCTTACAGGGCACCGCTGAGAAGAGTGGAGGAGTGGGATCAGAGAGATTTTAAACGAGGTAGAGGTAGACTAAAAATGACTTGGTGGGAATGAGTTAAAAAGGATTTGAGGCTCTCGATCGTATCGTAGAGAGTGGAGAAAAATCTATGAGGATGACCTCCAGAAATAATTACTTTTGGTTCATGTTAGACGGTCCCACATCAGGATTAAGGCTTTGATTGAATGATTGATTGGATTTAAGGTGTTATAATCTTTGTTTAATTTTTATGTTAGGGGTATTATTGTAATTTCAAGCCTTAAATTTACCAAATTTAGTAAGATGTGTTGCAGTTATCATGTTACATCATGTTACATTATGTTACAGCCTTTTAGAAATAAAGATAAAGAGATAAAGAGGTAAAGCGAATGGAGTAGTTCACAAAAGTCCACCTTTTAAAGGTATTATCTCACAATTTTTCCTCTCAAATTTGGAGGGGAAGAATCATTTTTTTACTTTAAAAGCTAAAATATAAAGGAGCACTCCCATAACTTAAATCTCATCAACCTCCTCCGCTTAAAAATGTGTGCCGCAAGATGCATAGGGTGAGCACTAAGCCGCTTAATAAGCTTTTAGCAAGGCAATTTAGATCAAGCAATTTGTAGATCAATTTAGATGCATACATGTGAGTGCAAAGCAGCTTAATAAGCTCTCAACAAGACAGACATTCTCTTTACGATGGGCTACACCATACCAATAACTACCTTAGCGGCTTAGCATCACTAAGAAAGCCAAGTGACCAACTAAAAAGGAAGAAAAAAATGGATACAGAAGATATGTGTAAGACATTTGACCCTAGAAGGGAAGAGAAGAATCTTGAGAAGGAAAGATGAATACATATGATGTGTATCTTCTTTAACCTTTTGAAAATGTACCCCTTTTGTTTCGTATCTTTGTTGCATAGAAAGATGAATCATGATATTTGTAAGACATATACACTATATTTTTGGAATATTAATAGTTATCTTACTCGGAGTGTTCATTTCACCACAAGTACCCATGTTTGATGCTATAACATGGGTGGAACACTTAACACTTTAATTTGGACCAAAAACATGAAAAATCTTCACGAAATAGCATACGCCAACACTTGGACATGTATGTGGGAAGCACAATCCATGTAACATAGAGTAATAGTAAATGATGATATGAAGAGCTTTTGTTGACTTATTATGTTTCTTGATGATTCATAGTAAATGTTTAATTACTAAAATGTGTGTCTCACGCTTGCACATCATGCTTAAGCTCCAAGACCCTTATTTCCTTAGTGCGACTTGCGATTTTTTTATGCATTGTTGTCAATAAGAGTAATATTACAAGAATGACCATCATGCATTTTAATTACTTCCCTCCACTCCTAAAAATGTACTAACTCTTTACATAGCAATAACTAGTTGATTTACCCTCTAGGCCTCCACCACAAMTCTCCATGATAAATGAATCTCAAATATGTGTACTCCCTAAGAAAATTCTAACCAACAATCTAATGCTGGGATGGTCGGACTCAGATACAGGTGTCGAACTCAGGTATGGGTCCGAGTGTCGGATTCGAGAAATTAAAAATCAAGGACACGGGGACACTTTTAAGAAGGGTTCGGAAAGCAGAATTAGACTCATGGACTTGGCAATTATAMTTTATACTTGGGTATATATAATTTATTTCTAATAAAAAAAAGGTTCTGTTTTAATTTTTATATACTATAAGAGTGAGTATAAAAAGTCATATTTTGAAAATTTCAGTATTTTATTAGGGTAATACGAGTAGTTGGTTATAAATGAATGAAAAATATCTACTATGGTAATTCCCCATACAAGTAATTAATTCAGTTTTGACTTCTCAAAAGCAAAGTACAGTTAACAAAAAACGAAAAGGAAAAGACAAATAATATATGGCTGTTTTTAATTCATGTCCCACCACTCACCTACTCACCTTCCCATTCCCAATTTAAAACAAAAACTTTGAAGAAAAGAGAAACAGGGAGAAAGAATAAGGAGAAGAGCAGAGAACATATATCGTCGCCAATTCGCCGAAGAAGTGGAAAAGTGAACTCATTGTCAATTTTTCTTTCTAATTAAAGGTCCTAATGTTTCATATTCCAATTTAAGATCTAGGGTTGTGAATGGCAACGAGTCCACTTTTCCTTTTAAGGRTCCAACCCAGATTTCGTACCGGTATCCGAATCGTGTCGTGTTGACACTGGTACGGCGGGGGTGGGTGTCGAGTCCAAGCAACGCAGATCTAATGATGATATTATGATTTCTCTTACTGCTATTGAACACTTAAGTAGTTATCAGGCTAGCAACTTCCCTTTCCATGAGGCTTTGCTTTGTATTCCTTTCGCAATGTCTCATTAATTGATAACCTAATAGCTCTAAAATTTTCTACTCAAAAGATCCTCTCTTTTTTTCCAACCACTTCCTTATTTTTAATCAAATTCTTGAACAACACTAAAACACATAAAGGGCTTGAAGTGGCCAAACCCCTTATCTATTAACGATTCAATACATGCAAATGTACAAGGGACTATTGTTAGTCCAATAGCAACTTATGACATCTCTATGTTAAGTTTTTTATTAGCTTCCATAAAAATCCATCTTTTTTAATAAGTAAACATGAACCCCTTTTYTGATGCATGTCTCCGTGCATTTTCTTAGAAGGAGAAAGAATTCTATAAGGAAAAAGAAATTTTTCTCACCTGATGAATTGTTTTGTCTATTCCAATGGAAGTACCCAAAAATGAAACTAATTAAGAACCTAGGTACCCAAAATGGGAATATCTCAATAACCAAAATGGAGGTCTTCCAACAAAGGAGATGTGTTGAATCTCATCTTTCTTTCTTTTTTGTTTGTGTTAATTCTCACTCCCCTATTCCTCTTTTATACAATAGCTATTTGTTTCTCTATTTGGACTACTTGTACACTATGTTGGATAGAAGGAAATGGAAGGGATAGGAAGGAAAGAAAAGGAAGGGATAGAGGACAATTTTTCTTTAATTAGGTAAAGGGTCACTGGAACAGAGGGGAGGTTAGCGGAGGGATTTTACTTATCCCCTCCCTCTCCAATAAACACTTTTTGTTGAAATTTGCCATCCTCCTAGCTCCCTTTCTTTGCCGTCCCCGTTCTCCTTTCTCTCTCTCTCCTTCCTCTCTCTTCTTTCTAGCTGTGCAAATAAAGAGGCAGTGTTTCTTGCCTTCTCCCACATGGCAACATGTTTATTCCTTCGTCAACAATATGTGTCAATTGCTCCACCATTGAAAGTTGCATTTCCTTCAAATTTATGGGAATAAAAATTGATTTTGGCACGGGAAACACAAAAAGGAGAACACTTTTCCTTTTAGGCCCTGTTTGTTTTTAGGAAAACATTTTCAATGGAAAATAATTTTGCATGAAAAACATTTTCCGGAGCAAAATTGGAAACTAGAATTGTTTTTCCATTGTTTTATGGAAATATTGTTTCTTTAAAACTCATTTTCCTTTATTTGTTTGAAAAAACCTAACTTGAGTAAAGAAAGGAAAATTGTTTTTGTTTTTGAAAGGAAAATAATTTTCAAACCAAATTATCCTTTTAATTTGATTTGCCCAACAAACAATGGAAAATGAGAAAATGATTTTCCTGGAAAACAAACAGAGCCTTAGTAGTTTCTAGTGTTTCATATTAGAGACAATGTCTTAAACATTTCAAATTAGAACCGAATTTCTATGCATATGAGGTTTCAAGGATCACTTTAACTCTTGTAGGTAGAAACAAGAAATACCTTACAATTTACAATTAAGAGGAGTCAAAGCAAGACAAACACAACATAAGCTATAAAAGTCACACTGAAACACAACGTTTAAACTATCTAGCAAAGCAGGACCTTATATTTTTCTTCTAACAAATTGAAACTCGACGATTAAAACTAAAGCTATCCAGCAAAAGAACAAAATAAAATCATTATCGAAGCATTCCACTAACATGTTTGTTATACCACTAATTGAAACACAAGATTAAAACTATCTAATTAATAAGCAAATGAAACTTTTGCAATTCAAAAAAAAAGTTAGCTTAACACGAATATCATATAAATTACAACATAACACTATCTAATTATAAAATAAAAATAAAAATAAACTCACTGATTTCAGAGCAGAATCAACACTGTCTTTATCAGACTCGTCATCAGAATAATCATCATAAGCAAACCTCCCAAACTGTTTACTCTGCTGCAACTGCAACCAATTCGAACTAGGCGGTCCATTATTCCTCTGTAACAGCTCAGAAGAGCGTTTGGAGGCGGCAACCCTGCAAGAGATAGTCCGGCATTGAAGAGGCCTCAAAGCTAGGGTTTTGAAGGAAGATTGCTTGGCGAATTGRAGAAGATAGAATGGTCTACGACAGGGAGAAGAAGATGAAGAGAAGGAGGAGTAGATGGTGTGGAGGTTGCGAGTGGGCTTGAGAGACATGGCTAAGTGTGAAGTAGTGCGAAGGTAGCCGTGGAAGAAGGGAGACGAGCACGGCATTGTAATGGCGGATTGTTGAGGTGAGAGAAAAATGGAGAGGGTTTTATTGTTTTAATGGTGGTACTGGTACATTTGGTTTTGGGGGGTTTAAGCCTTAAGGGATTGTCCGATTGTGTATTTGTGTGTGGTGACTGGTGGCGAATGGCGATGATAGAGGCTAAAATGAATGGAATGAATTAGCGTGCGCTTTTTTGCAATTAATTTGTGTGTGCGCTAACGTTGGTTTATTGGCCGCGCTTGTTCCAAGTTCCGCCGTCGCTGCCAAGAGAATGTCTAATTTATGTCATCTTGTTTTGTACTTTTGCCCTATTTTAGTTCACTTCAATTTGTTTTACATCATTTACAACTAGATTGTACATTTGTACTCGTGCAATTGTACAGTATTCGTAAAAAAATAAAAGGGAAATTCCATTTTGTACCACTMGGGTTTTGTCAATTCCATTTWGTGGCCCTATAGCTTTTGTTTAAAAATCCAAAAAATACCATTAGATTAAGGGAATATTCTATATGGTGGTCTCAAGTTTTGTCAAAATCTACACGGTGGCATACTAAGTTTTCATAATCCACATTGTGGCCTCGAGGTTTTGGAAAATCCACACCGTGGCCTCGAGTTTTCTGTTTTCCACGTGGTGGCCTTAGTTTTGGCTAACCCAACTTTAGTCTTAGTTAACCACCTCACCCACCAAAGAAATTAACAAGCCCACATCACCCACCTCACTTACCCACCACCGTGGCTCACCYAGCCACCACCCCAACTTCACCTACCAACCGCCCCACCCACGTAACCACCCTCACACCAACCACGCAACCACCCTCGACCAACTCACGCAACCACTGCAAGCTAAGCAACTACCCTTGCACCAACCCTCGCAACCTCCACACGACCACCCACACAAATCACCCAGCACGACCATCCTCGTAGCCCCACCGCAAACCCAAGACGCCGCCGCAAACCCACCACGCAGCCCCAACGCAAACCCCARATCGACGCCTCACTCGAAATTAACCCCAATTCGCTCAAAATTAAGGTTTTGGTCGATTTGGGGGAAATTCGCCCATGCTGGTTGGTCGAGGTTGGTGGCCATGACTCATGGCGGCGCGACGCATCTTTTCACAGGTGCTGGGGTGGTCGGCGGTAGCGTAAGGGAGTAGAGAGAGAGAGAGAGAGAGAGAGAGAGAGAGAGAGATGTAAGGGCGAGGGTGGTAGCCGCGTGTGCAACGGCGGCTGTGGGTGTTGGGTTGGTGGGGGCTACCTGCGGTGGTTCGATGGTGAGGGCTGAGTTGGTAGGGGAAGTGGCTAGATGGGATTGTAGTGGTTTTAGGTGATGTTTGGGTGAGTGGGTGAGACTTARGTAAGTAGGTTAGAGTGGTTCTATCACCACGTGGAAAATAGAAAACTCGAGGCCACGGTGTGGATATAAAAACTTAATATGTCACCACGTAGATTTTGACAAAACTCGAGGCTACCGTATAGAATTTCCCTTAGATTAATTGTCTAATTTTTACAGTAACATTGGAAGATTACTTTSGTTAAGTTGTAGTTAGTTGCTTAAGATCTGGTTGTTGTTGACTTCAAATTTCTACTTCTTTCCTAATTCTTTTTTACTTTCCTCCATTTAATTGTTACTAGTTGCACACGGCGTGCATGTGCGCGTTGTGTTCCACATGAAATTTTTTTAGAAACAATGTATTTGTTTGTGTATCCAATTAGCAATTCAATGTATCCAAAATAGTGCAGAATATTTGACAAGATTCTGGGGCGCTTGAACTAGGCTCAAACGCTCCATCAGTCAAATCTGTCAAGAAAGAGCAGCGTGTGCAATATTTAGTCATCACATCAATAAACAAGCGATAATATTTGTATAAATGCACTATTTTGCAAATATTCAAACAAAAATATTRTACYTGCAGCAAAACGGGGCATCTAGACAAGGGCGCATGCGCATCCTTTTTAAGACGGTCAAACATCATGAATAACTCCCCCGTGCACAACGACATAGGAGTACGGCTAGCCTCGCATCTCTAGCATGACCAACATTCGGCTTGCCAAGAACAAATAAGAAACGCGCAAACAAGCATATCATAATTGCACGTCTACGGTTAACTCTACGGCAAGAGGCATCACTAGCAATATAATCAACTAAGGCAAGCAAGTCGTTTTCCCGACCACGCACTATGCGTCGTGAAATAGTTGGACCAAGTCTCAAGTATCGCTCATATTCGTCAACAAAGCGATCAGCAGTATTAGAAATACAAGGGAGACTTACAACAAGCCAGGCAATAATAGCACCAAGTTCCTCAGGCAAAGGAACAATTTCCTTGTCCTGAAGACGAAAGCAATGTGTCAGTGGTTCCCATAGGCTTATAGCAGCATAAAGAAGATTTGTGTCGAGACTTACATACCTTAAAGTCAAGAGARCATCACAATTCATCCTTGCAAGGTCCTCCCTTTCACGAGCATCCAAGTTTCGAAGCACATCATTCAAAGCATTAGCAAAATTTCTCTCAATTTGATTTATTGCAAATTCTTCGATGTAATGAATTAAATGAAGTCTAAAGCAATGTAAGAGAGGTTTTTAAGCACTAGGGAGGCTGTAATGAATGAATTAGGGCGTGCATAAACCACTATTTATAAGCAATTAGGCCGAACAAACTGTCCTAAAATCGAAATTTGAGCAAAAATAGCTCGATTCTGGGTGTAATTACGCCCAATTTGGGCTTATTTTCGCCGATTTTTCTCCCTTTTAGCTGCTCCCATGCACTTTGGCACGCAGTTCTTAGTCCAACCTAGGTCCTTCCCT
Organism: Bassia scoparia; assembly: GCA_008642245.1. Lineage (NCBI taxonomy): Eukaryota > Viridiplantae > Streptophyta > Magnoliopsida > Caryophyllales > Amaranthaceae > Bassia > Bassia scoparia. The sequence continues at coordinate 13,157 of SNQN01003849.1, read as the reverse complement.
GCATTTTCAAGGAGGAACAAGCCGACATTCGTCTCAACAACACAACGCGACATACGCAACAACACAAGATGATCGGCATCGTCTTCGAAGTTTAAATACATGCATTGCATATAGTTAGCAAGTTGGCTTTTGCAAGTTGTAATCAAAGCTTGGCATTACAAAATGAGCTATGTCCAGAGTCGTACACAAGTCCAGTCATATTTACACAAGCACTCGAGTCTAAGCTAGAGTCGAGTCTAGTCGAGTCGAGTCAAGAAAAAGTCAACAAATAAGTCTAAGTAGGTCTAAGCTAAGTCTTAAAATCAACAAATGCAAAGCTAGGGTCACCCCCTTCCCTACAGGTGACAGGTACACCTACTGCTTACAACACGTCGAAAAGCCGAGTGAAGCTAGCACCTGCAAAGCAGACTCGTCCAGCAACTCATTAGGGAAAGAAACTACAGAAGGGGTCCTTGGTACTATAAACTGTGTCGAAGGTCTAGGCTGAGAACGGAAAGTCGAAGCTTCGCCCGTGAACCTCGTGCCCGATGGGTCGAAGCTCCACCCCGGTTAGAAACCGGTCTCATCTGTGCATCACCATCGACGTCCGGGCTCAGCATCCTCCTCGTCGCCCTGACAAACCTGCAAAAGAATTTTCCAGTCAAGAACGGGTTCCTGGCCCTGCAAAGAATTAAAATTACAAGATTTGGTGCACTGAGTCTCTCAGCTGACAGTAGGAGTGTCTCCAGGCATCTCTCACTCCCAGCAACCTCATGACGCCTGCCCGAGGCATCTATTTCACAAGTCAAGCAAGTCAGCACATGAATGAGTGTTGGCATGTAAAGACAAAGTCAAGTAAACAAAGCATCCCCAACCTGGCCAGCTCTAGGGGGCATCGAGTTTTGAGCGTGTTTAGCATCTGGAGGAGCAGGCTCAATGAACTCGTCCGAGTCAGGACGAATCCTTAAGTCCGCAAAGGGGATCTCCTCGAGGTCGTAGTCAGGCTGCACAAGCCAAGCCAAAGTTAGTGCACAACTAACGGAAAGCAAATGCAAAGAAAAGGTGTGGATAAGCAAGACTCATACCTCGGCAACTAGCTCGACTCGGGGGCTATTCATTCCTCGATAAAGCGCTCATAGGAGCCCTGACCTCTAGCACTAAGCAAGAGATGGTACTCCACCGCCTCGCCATGACTCAAGTCATTATACAATGTGGTGACTAGCAAATCCTCATCCATCATAGTTTTTGGAGGATCATGAGGCACAACAAGCTCAGAAAGGCTATGTTGCTTCACCACACGCTCCCCGAGGTACCAGACAAACCCTTGAGGCCACTAGAAAATGCATCGCCTTTTAGCAAACTCGGCCGCTGCAGCAAACCTCCTCGACCTTGCATTTTYTACTCGTCTCCATGGGCGYCACTCAACTAGCTTTCAAAGTCATGCACAATGACCAAAATGCCCCTAAGYAGGCAAAACGGGCCCGAAAGTCATCGAATCGCTACAAATATACACCTACAGAGCTACGATAAGTCGTAAGCGAATGCAAAGTCACAACAAAGCAATAGTCACGATTAAGTGAAGATCGAAAGCAAATCAAAGTCAAAGCGCACATTCTCCAGTCGAAGTTGCATCATCCTCGCAAGGGCCACGCKTTAGCCCGATTGTGTATACGTAATGCAAGCATTTATAAAAAGACATTGCTATACTCAATCGTGGCTATATGCAATGTTACCTCCTTTTTAGTTCTCCCAGACGACTAGCCGAAATGGGATACAGCAGATCAAGCACACACCAACAAAAAGACATTCGCTACACGCGACGTTACCTCCATTTTAGTTCTCCCGAACGACTAGGCGAGATGGGATACAACAAATCAAACGGGCACCAGCAAAAAGACATTCGCTATACGCGATCATGGCTATACGCTGCGTTACCATTATATTAATCTTCCCGGACGACTAGCCGATATGGGATAAAACTGATCAAGCAAGCACCAAGTCCAAATGGAAGCATCGATACAGACACCATTTCATCTTCCCCAAAGGACTAAAGATGGAAGCACCGACATGGACACCGCAACAATTCCCCATGAAGTCCTAACGGAGGCATCGGAGTGGACATTGAGATTTGAAGTTCCCCAGGAAGTCCTAACGGAAGTATCGAGGCGGACAACCTGTWAGCAGAAAATCCCCAATGGAATCAGAACCATAGGTGGAAATTCTCTCAAAGATCGCYAGTGGAATTAAAACCATAGGCAGAAGCACGGAACCTTGGTGGAATCAGAACCATAGGTGGAAGCGTAAGCAAAAGTACTAGCAATAGCGACAAGCAAGCAAACAACATGCAACCGCAGGTGCAGGTAAAACTAACGCATTTGTTTTGCAGGTACCGGGTACTTTGACTTTCGTTTTACGAGATTTTACTCTCTGCAAACTCACCCAAAGTGGGGGCTTCTATAGATACCTACATTTGTCCCTAGCCCAAAACGGCCAATGATGAGACACCCCTCGCAACACACAAGTCAAATTGAGAGAGCTAGGACCTTGACAAGCCCTAAAAAAGGCAAATTCCCTTACACCSAACACCTCTTCCAGGTACTTAGCACCTCAAAAAGTAAGTTTTAATTTTCAAATAATTTAAACATTTTTCTAGAGTTTTTTGGAGTTTTTCTGAATTTTTCTAAGCGTTTTTGGCAATTTTCGGAATTTTCAACAATTTAATTCATTTTGCGATAATTAAATAAATTATGAAAACAATTCCAACCATTTATCACAAGAAATTTTTAAATATTTTTTGCATAATTTTTCGATTTATGGTCTAATATTTACAAAATTCTTAAGCAAAAATGYTAAAACCGAGCAAAGCGGGCCATCCCGAGATATTTTGCCTCGAGACAAGCTTCCCGAGGAAGCCAAATATCCCGAGCATCGTAATAAAATCAGCTGAAATCATATAAAATCACGCGTATATTTTATATGATTTTAGCTCGATTTTATTTCATTACGATCTCACTATTCGAGGTAAGGCGAATCTGCTAAATATCCCGAAGATCGCAATAAAATCAGCCACAATCGCAATAAAATCAGCCGTAATCGTATAAAATCACGTATATATTTTATACGATTTTATTACGATTTTATTTCATCGCAATCTCGCTATTCGAGGCAAGGCAAAATCGGCCAAAATCTGGGAGGTGCTGGGCGTAATTACGCCCAAAACCTCCCCTTTTCACYGATTTCGACCCTTGCCTATAAATAGGGAGTCCTTCATTCGTTTCCGGGCTTCTCTTTTTCGACTCTAAAGGCTTTGGATGATTCTCTTTCTCTCTCTCTCACTCGTCCAACTCTCTCTCACTCTCATTCTCTCTCCCAAACACATTCAAACACATAAAAACACACTCGATCAAATACATTCAAACACATTCAAACACAATTCAAACACATTCAAGCACTCTTTTGCATCAGATCTAGGAGGTTTTCAAGGGTTCTAAAGGTTCGATAAGGGTTCCTAAGRGTCCGAAGCTACGTCCTTGGTCTTCGACATCATGTTGCGAGGTAGGTTTGACGCCAACGTCTCAATTCTAAACCCCCTTTTGCATGCTTGTTTAGAAATTCGACTTTCTATGTAATTTGCATGTAATATTGATTAACAAACAATTCGACATTTCAAATTAAAAGCAACCTTAAGGCATAACTTTAAATTCCTCGTACGAGTGCTTGCATGCTTGTCTCACCACCATAACAAACAATTCGACTTTCTATGTAATTTAATTAATTTGGGCCAATCCCTTAAACTTTATGATAAGTTATTGGAGTAGCACGGAGTACGAAATATTTAACAATTTTTTTGGGAAAATTTGTCCACTCGTTATCTATGTTATATTATAAAGCAAACACTCAAATTCGTCATAATATCAATTAATTGACATGAAACTTCATAAAAATTCAAAAAAATTGTACTCCTTACGTCAATCAACACACAACTATTTTTACATTATTCATGGTGTTAGTTTGCAAACTATATTATATACTCATATATCATATTCTCTCTCTAGAAGTTATACATGCTATTTTTTTAATTTGTCACAACTATTAATTGTTTTTTTCAAACCAAAAAAATATAAATACAATTTCCTCTCCATTCTAAAATGCCCAAATCATATTCTAAAAACTTATTACAGTGTGCACCAAATGCTAGTGGAGAATTAAAAAAAAAAAAAAAACAGGTTTAGGGTTTGGAATTACCTCCCATGGAGATCCTAAGGCCTTGTTAAATTACACTTTAAAATGCATTTTGATTGCCACGAATTTTTTCATTCAACCCAAAACAATTAAATAAAAAAGGGAAGTAATCAAGTAAGACACTTTGCTTCATATTGTCAAGGCATTCAGCAGTAAGACACCTTTGTGGAAAAAAGAGTAGGAATTATATTCACACTCCATGTGATTGGGAACAATAGGCGAGTCCATCATTTGATGGACAGGACACAATTATATTAAGCATACACTGCAAAATTTGGCCAAATTGTCAGTGAACTATTTTGAATAATAATATTGCTTGAAACCATTGTTGATCTGAAGGCTCCTAGCTAATAAATTTGCTTCATAGCTTGATCACAGTCCAAAAATTAGCTCACGACACGTAGTCGATAGGGATAGCAGCGTCATACACTCTTTCTCTTGCCTTCTTTGCCTGAGGCATGAACCGAAATTAGAGTCAGATTGATGAACTAGAGAATAATTAGAGAAGATACAATGATGCAGGAAAAGATGGGAATTCAGGGATCTTTACTTGATGCTCCCAGTTGGTTCTAACGGTGACTATGAAAAGCGACAATACTTGTACAATTAGAGCACAGATTATCCCCAGCCAAAGACCCTGTGTTTACCAAAAAAAACATGTAGATGAGAATCATGAGATAGAAACAGGATATACAAAATTCTAGGTTYGGAAAATGTGAAAACCTTAACAATCCATTTGTTTTGTACCTGGTAGTAATCTTCCATATATTGTTCTTGAAATTAATATTTTCTAATGTGTAACTAGTACCTAGTCTGATTGTCAAATAGATTAATACAGGACCTTGGGGGAAGTTGGGTGGATAGATAGTTACCTTCCCTCCAATTTTCAGTACGAAAGCTAGGAAGACAGCGGATGGAATACCAACAATGTAATATGCCCCTAGATTGATGAATGCTCCTATTTTCTGCCACCCACATCCTCGAGCGACTCCTTCAGGTTTTATAGCAACGGAGACACGTCAGTATATGGTAAAGTAATTGAAATTGATACCAGATGAGCAATATATGGTTCCTTTGAATTTTTACCAGAAAGAACACATTGAAGTCCATCCAGGAAGTTGGATACTGCAAGTAAAGGCAACAGTACAGCTACATAATCGATCACTTCTTTTTCATTGCTATAAGCATAGCCCCAAATATTGCGGATCAAAATTAGTACCAGTCCAATCAAAATACCCTCACTAATTGCCACAAATAGAACTACTGAGACTGCTAATCGTGCTGCTTGAGGGCGCCCTGCTCCTAACTCATTGGAAACTCGAGTACTRAAAGATTTGTTTGAAAACCACATCAGAAGACAATAGTTTACTTTAGGAAATTGGGAGAATGACATAAAGTTTCCATATTGTGAATAAATAAATAATGTAGATATAGTAAAGAAGAAAAAAATTGAGAAGGAATGAGACAAAGACCTCACTGCGCCACTGAGACCAAAGGGGATCATCCATACTGTTGCAGCTGTGTTGAGGCTGCAGGTGAAAGACAACCATCAAGTGGTGATTATTTTTGCCAAATTCAGTTGTAAAAACAAAGTCTTGTTGTCATGGTAAAATTCCATGAACACATCAACTCGCTTTGTATATTTTCAAACTTTAATGTTTGATCCTTCCTTTGTTCACAATTGACAGTCACTTGAAGTAATGTCCATAATAATACGCATCTTTTTTCCAGCTATCGGAGTTTAAGTGATAATTTATGATTAAATTTCTGATATGACACTACTTAACTTAACTAATATGTAGAGGATATAAAAAAAATCAACTGTAATAAAAATTCAATTCTGAAATCATGATAGAAAATCAATTATCATAACCTTAACTACAACGGACTGAAACATTTTAACAGCCAAATACGGTCAGAATGATTAATATACGAGGAAGTGATGCTTCAAAAGTTCAAAGTACTGACCTGATAGAAAGTGCAGATGTCTCTAATGTTGGGTTGGGGAGAAGGCCAGATAAGAGAACCAGCATTTCGAATGACCACATTTCAAGACTGTAGGAAGAAATAAAGATGATTTAACGGCATCAGTGCTATGCTTCCCTCATTCTGTTCCACAAAAACAAGTCTCAAGTCATTCAGAATCAATTTTTTTTTTTGTTGGACCCACTGTCTTCTGAGACTTACCATACCATACAAGCTGAAGGAATACTGAGTTTAACAAATTTCAATAGATCATGGAGAGCTTCAGCTGAAAAACCTGTCCATGTTTTTGCGCAAGCGGAAGAATACTTGACATATAGTGCCAACAGTATGGCATTGATCCAATAAGAGAGACCAGTTGCAAGGGCAGCTCCTCGAAATCCAAGGCCAGATTTAAAGACTAGAATCCAACAAAGTGGTAAATGCAGTAAGGTGGTGATCGCTGTGCTTATCATCATAGGGAAAACTATATTTTGGGTTTGTAGATATCTCAAGAGAGAGTAAAGAAGACCATAGGCAAAGAGACCAGGGATCAAAAATTGGGCGTAGTGTCCAGCCTCAGCTGCAATTCGGTGATCTTGGCCAACTGCTTCAAGAAGAAATCTAGAATTTGACCAGATAATAGCTAATGGAATACTTACGACAAGGAGGATGATCATAGCCCTTTGTAAGTGTATTCCTAGCATATGATATTGCTTTGCCCCGTATGATTGCCCACAGAAGGTGTCTAAAGCACTTGACATTCCCATCTATCAAATAGGAAATGTGGAAAAAAAAAAAAGAAAAAGGATTGGTAATTTGGTTAAACTTTACTCTCTATAAAAAATGAACACTCATTCGTTACTGATTCTGCAGCAACTGCAGGTGTAGATATCACAGTATAGTGGAGAGCAAATGAATACGAGTAAGCTAGCCAGAGCAATTCTGAATCATAAAATTTACCTGACATAGTATACACAGACGATACGTTCATTGCTTAAATTTATATAACACACAGAGCAGTGATTTCATAGGAATTATTACTACAAGTCTACAAGTCTAGTAAGTAAATGAGTTATCTGTTTGCACCAGATGATCCAAATCCACTCTTGGAGAGTTGGAGTAGTCATCTAAGTCTGAACATCTATTACCATTAGGCCTAAGTTATCTAAAGTACTCCCAGAAGGCCAGAAGTGCATAGATAAGAGCTAGCCCATGTTTATGTTTTCAGGAAATGCGCGAAAGTTTTTTACAAGTGACGAATTTCACACACGAATTTCGACCAAATAATATATCATCATTGAGTCTAAAACTCTAACTGTATAAGAACAAATTAGTGGTCCAACGGCTGACATATTAATGGACGGGAAATGCAGGTTTCTAAGAAAATGCAAGCATGAGGTTTTGTTTCATAAACAGTTATTTAGTAGTGGTGGAAATAATAGGAAATTCAGCTTCTCACACAACAGGGAATATTGCTTACCTAACTCCCTAGCTAAGCTAGTAAGCCCAAGTATGCTTTCTGATGTGAACTTCAACTTCTTACAATAAACCAAAGAATTTTACTCATTCCCTATATTTTAACTCCCATATAATGGCAAATTCAATCAAAGATGACCTCTCTCATCATCCTATGTATTGGACAAATCAACTCGTAACAATACCTTACTACAAATTAAGTATTTCCATCACTTGAACAGTCAAAGCCTTAACCAATCCCAAAATGGGGTTGGATACATGAACCAAGAATGGTKATTCGATATATACTTCATCTGTTTTTCAGAGGCTACACTTTGCTAGGATGTTAGATGTTACATTTTCTTTCTTTTATCCATACTTTCTGTCTCTCTCTACAATCACACATTCATCTGATTAAAAACAGAGTATTCTTCCACGAAAGAAAATAAAAATAAAAATAAAAAAAATTCAGAAAAAGCAAAGAATTGAAGAACACAACATACGTACAAAAAAACATACCAACAAGCTAAAGCCAGTGACAGTAGCAAAGGAAGTGGCCATAGAAGCACCAGAGAGAGACAGTTCGCCAAGGTGGCCAACGAACATTAACGAAATCAATTGCAAACTGAACAACATCAAGTTTACTGATACTAACGGTCCTGCAAGCCATATTTGTTTCTTCAACTCTTCGATTACACTTTTCCTCCAATTTTCACTACTTGTTGTTACAATAATATCAGTATCACCCTCTTCTCCTCTTTGTTGTGTGATAATAAGTGGTGTCTTCTTACTTTGATTATCTTCCTCCATTATTGTGTTGTTTTTTCTGGGAAATGTGGAAATTTCGATCTTGTCCACTTTGGCTGCTATTTATGAGGAGATGGGTAGGTGATTAGCGGTGAGGATGTGAATATGTGATATAGAACAAGACATAACAACACTTGTGTAATTAATAAAGGACAAAACTCGCATCGCTTTGTACGTGTAACATTTTCTMCTTGCGACTACAAACAATTCAACATAAGATTAAACTAATGATAMTGTGGTTGATACTTGATTGCTGTCAAATTACAACTTAGTCAGTCTCAAACAAAAGTTATGCAACCTAGAGCTGTCAGTTTGGTTAGAATTTATAAAAATTGAAATGTTAACTGAAAACTGACTGGAAACTGAACTGAATAAATTGAACTAATGCAAATGTTGAAGAATCAACTGTCAAGAGTCAAACTTGAAACTTGACTGCAACTGAACTGACAACAAACTGAAATTGAACCTACATCTGAACTAAACAAACTGAAACTGAACTTGCAACTAACTAAACAAACTGAAACTGAAATTAAATTGCTAAAAAACTGAAAGGTTTGGGTCAATAATTGATTGATATTCAACTGAACTTAATTTAACTGAATTGGAATTACTTGACTTGAAAATTATAACCCATAATAAAAAATATTTCTTTTAGATTATAAGTCTTAATTTGTAATAATGCAATCACATCAACTTATACATTTTCTTAGTTTTATTTATTTTAATTTGTGGAGCAATGAAATCATAATTGACATAATTACTTAATATTACATAGACTTTGTATATAATTGGCATAGACTTACTTAATATTTAACTAGACTTGTATATATTGGCATGACTTACTTAATATCTTCATAGAACTTTATTATAATTGCATAGATTTATTTAATTTTACATACGACTTATATATAATGACATAGTGTGGTTGTATAACATGAGTGGGATAGAATGGTCTATAATGTGATTACATATATTGACATGACTTCCTTAAGAATTACATAGACTTACCTTATTTTGACATAGACTTACATAATTTATATATAGACATGTTTGTAGCAAGTACTCCGCTCTGGCAAGCTACAAATTTCCTCTTGTTCAGGTTGAGCGATGGTGGAGGCTTCCGTCTACGCTACTTCAAGAGAGCTATTTGGATTGGAAATTGTCCGTTGGCATGGCACTTCAAGTTCCTTTCGACGCCTTAGCACCTGCAAGAAGGAGAATAATCCTTTTCGATTATTCCTCCGAATGCCTAAGTAAGTAACGAAGGAGGAAAAGAATAATGCTATTGAAATGTAGAGAGAAGTTTAGAGAGATAATTCTATACTTGCTTAGATATGGAAGTATGCTCTCAAATATATGAAAAGCTTGTGTGTAAAATGGTGCCTCTCAAGGGGTATTTAATATGCTTTTGCTTTATCCCTTGAGGGCTTGGATGTGCGACACCTGTTCACCATCCTACACACGTTTTACCTGTTTGCTTGCTTAAGCTGGTTTCCTTTCAGTATTCAACCGGTTTTCGTTTGAATGTATACGATCATGCCACTCACTTCTTTCTGACACGTGTCATGTAATTTTGCGCCATGGTTGGATTTTCTATACACGCAAGGCACCGTGGCTTAACGTTGCCACATATTTCCCCCTCAACGCTGCCAATACGCTTGTTATTGGGAGGTGTTTGAATAGACATATTTATGCTCAAACTGCAATAACGAGAACTTTCCTCGATTTCCTGTGCTATTTCTTTCAAATGAGGGTCTCCCGATTTTCGTGCCTGCCCTTGGCAAGTGGAACTGGCAAATTTCCATTTCCTCGGAATTTGAGCCATATTCCGGTGGATTCCATTCTCGAAGTTGAGCCAAGTCTGTATTTAATCCTGGACTTTGGGAAATCCAAACAAAGATCCAATTTGGGTCTCGGATAAAAATCAAAACCAAAACCCTCAATGTCTTCGAGTTGGGCTTTCAAACAGGCCCAAGACTCTTGGCTTCACTTGTTTTCCCGCTCATTTCTTGGATTTCGCAATTCAAAATTTCGCCCACTCAACCCTATTATGCCTATAAAAGGGGGTAGGGAGGAGAGAGAAAAGGTTTGGTGGGAAAGAATTATTCCTGAAAATTACTTCTTCCTCATCTCTAGAATTCCTTAAGGATTTTCTCTCTCTTCTTCGGCTCAAGTTGAAGCTTCGAGATTCGCAGTTGAGGTTCGCAGTTCTCAAGCTTTCAGATTCTTCTTCAACTTCATTTTCTTCGACAACAACCTCTTCGGTTCGCCATTCTTTTTCCTTCGAAATTTTGATTTTTTCTCATTCTTTTTTACAAAGTAATAACAATGGCCTCGTCTTTGTCATCGAGTCCTAATAAGTCGGATGTTGGGGGCTTYGGAGAGCCCAGGCCAACATCTCCAGGATCTGTTGAGACCCAGGGTTCTTCGATTCCCCAATATCGTCCATGCGAACCTTCTCTAAATAAATTCCCATCCAATACTTCTCTCCTTGTGCTGGATTTTAACATGCCAAGGGTGAAACARACAGCTTGGGTTCCAGGCATTAGTAGTAGACAAAACAGACCTGGCGAAGGACCTTCGTCTTCGCATAATGATGATGATACCGATGACATAATACCTGAAACTTTTGACCTTGACGTCTCGACGGAGGACGTTTTCATCGAGGGTAATCTCCAACCGACTGTCCCAGTACCTGCGAAGACTTGCAGCTACCCTACTCCCGAATCCTTCAAGGTTCGTGATGGTTGGATTGCTGAACTGACCGCGAACAAGGCGGCTTATAGTACAATGCTTGGAATTAGAGGACAAGGCCTCGAATTGATAATTCCGAATAAGGGGGATCGCATCGTTGATGCACCTGAARGCACCTTCGCCATTTACAAAGATGTGGTGGATCTTGGATTGAGGGTGCCAGTTAGGAGATTTTTCCACCACCTTCTTGCTGCCTATGGGATAGGCTTGTCGCAATTAACACCCAATTCGTGGGTTCACATCCTGGGGTACTTYGCCACTTGCAAGGCGAGAGGGTACTCCCCTTCCGTKCGCGTTTTTGTGCGGATGCATACTCTTAGCAAGAACAATAAGTGCCTCTATGGCTGGTACCAATTGGCAAACCGCGAAGGTTACATGACAGCCTTCGACAAACCAAACAAATTTAACGTCTAGAAGACGAATTTTTTCTACCTTTGCTTCGCCGAAGAGGGTGAGAGMAAGGTTTTGGYTGCTTGGACAAGGACTCCTAATTYTGTGAAGTCTYACGAATTGGGAACCCTTTCTGAGAATGAGGAGAAGCAGCTGAAGTACTTCACMTCAAAGCCTGTGGTCCTTAGTGATGGAGCAACTAAGGATTACATTCCAAAATATTGGCTCCCATTCTATGAGTTCTTCGTCAACAGGGACTTCCTTATGGCCTTCTCATTAATGGATGGCACTAGGGAGGAAAGAGGTAGCTTCRCATTTCTTTATGTTCGAACTCCCATGCATTCGTGATTACTAACCCTGTGTTATTGTTCGCATCGCAGCTGCTGCTTACGAAAGATTGCATGACATCCAGAAAGGCAAGATGGACAAAAAGGACTAYGATGYCATCGCTGCGGAGGCTAGGTATCGCAGCCTCAAAGAGAAGAACAAAGACCGTGCTGTAAGTTATCAATACTTAGTTTTTTTTCTTTTGATCTTTCAGGAGGGGAACTTGCGAACATACACTCCAGTGTTTACAGGGGTTTTACTTTGCAGTTTGCCCTTCGCAGCTTTCTCTTTTGACTACTGGTTAGAGAACCTGCGAACATGCACTTCAGTGCATTGTACTAATTTTGCTTCGCAACTTTCCTTTCAATAATTTCAATTGAGGGGTAGTTGCGAGAGTACACTTCAGTACTCCTCTTAAAAACTCGTTCGCATGGTTGTCCTGTCAGCATAAGAAGTAAGTTCGCCGTTGTTGGGTAGTTGCGAAGGTTCATCATAGCATGTACCCAGATGATCGTTCGCATTTCCTTACGGTAATGGCGAATGTAAAATGCAGTGTACACTGAGGTGTACGTTCGCAAATCCTTCAAGTTGTTGGGGGTATATGCGATCGTACACTTCAGAGTTCTTCTTAAAGACTTAATYGCACTTTCTTGAGGGAATAAGCGAATGCAAACTGCAGTGTACACTGAGGTGTACATTCGCAACTCCCTCAAGTTGTTGGGGGTATCTGCGAATGTACACTTCAGTGCTTGCTCGAATTTTTCTTCGCAAGTCTTCCCTTCTCTTCTGAATTGTTCAGCGAAGGGAAAATGGGGGATACAYTGAAGTGTACGTTCGCAACTTYCTCTTGTCTTCTGAAGGGGAATTTGCGAACGTGTGCAKCAGTGTTTACTGAAGTCTCACTTCGTGAACTCTCTTTATCCTCCTCTTATTGTGCGAAGGAAATACGTTGTGTATGCAATAGTGTATCTTYGCACATACCTTTGGCTAATTTGCAAAGGTATTTATCATTTGATTTGTAAGAGTCTAACACTTGTGAAATTTTCCATATTTTTGGATCTTCCCAAGCCTTCGACCGTGATTCTGAAGATCAAGCGACGAGACGGTCGCGGGAAAAAGACGACGAAGGATACCCCTACCAAAGGGGCTTCGCCGGACGTAGTGAGGGTCGACTCTGATGACCCTGGTGAAGCGGGGAGGGCTTCGGCAACCCCTGTTTCAAGGACCAGCGGTTCACA
>SNQN01003848.1:34285-56998 GCA_008642245.1 Bassia scoparia | reverse complement strand
ACATACTAGCATTACAGCTAGACACTACTTCCATCCGTAACGCTACTTTCACCCAACTAGTAATGTCGAACACACCCATATCAAAATTTAAAAATCCTAAGAATATAGCCAAAATAAATTTCAATCGTTAATGTTATCTTCAAGTGTACACACTAAGATAATTTTTGAACCATGAAACGGTTCAAAATTGCATGGATTTATAATCTTTTAAAATAAGCTTATATTCATTTTTTTATTAAATCATACATTTTTATCTGTCTTTTGTGAATGAAGTTTCAAAGTTAATGAATTATAAGTAATTAGTACCCAATTTAATGATGTGGATGAAAATTATGATAGTATCTCCAAAGTTCTCAAACTTTTAATTATAGAGTCTGTAAGTGTTTCTAATGTTTGTTTTTCTGTTCTTAAGAGTCATGGAAATATATCATTGGGGCGTTGCTCCTCATTTTCACAAACTATTGAAATTGAATCAGGTCCAAGGCGCAGAGGGGCTGGAATGATGTTGTTTCATTGATGGGTTGAAGGTCGTTGGGTGAAGTATAGAAGTATTTTACATTCAAAATGAAATTAAATTTTTTTAATGGGATTTCCAAACAAAAATGTGCTAGGTAGCTATTCCTACAAAAAAAAATGACTTATAAAATGTTTTTTTTAAACAAAAATTTGTACTCGAAAGTTAAAAAGTTATTGGCAGAATAAAATCAACACATTATCTCTATTCTCTTCAACTCATTTACAATTAAGCATCATAAGTATCATAATTAAAGATACAGAGTAATATTTATTCTTTTCTCTCCTGCCTCTTGATGTATTGTATTGTTATAATGGTTTTTCTCTCATTCTCTCTGCTATATCAGAGTTTTTGGGCCCTTCCTTAAGGCCCTCTTTGCTTACTAAGTTGTTGTTTAGTGGTTTGAGTAAGTTTAAGGTGCTTCCATCTTATTTGGAGTGGATTTCGGAGCTATTTGCAACACTACGAGTTTATTAGAGTGGCAAGAGCTAGGAGTGGGAGCGACGCAAAGAAGTTATGATCGATGCTCACTCTTTGATCATAACTTATGTTCGTTCGTCGGAATGGTGCGATCTACTGCATTGGAAACTAGACTTCGAGACTTCGATTTGATAGGTCCACATGACGTGATTTGGCCACGGAGCTCGAGATAGGCCTCTTAGAAGAATGGACGATTCTGTTGCCCAAAACTGTTTCCGATCGATCGGATCACACCCGATCGTCGATCGAGCGCCGATTTCACTTAAGTTGGCTTTCAAATTGTCTTTAATGAGGGCATGATTGTAATTTAGCAAGCTTATTTAATTTAGATTTTTCTGATGTTAAAGGGATAGAAATCCTAATTTCTTTATATTATCTTTTATTCGTCATTAATTCAAAGGAGAGGAATTTTCCCCAATTATCGTATTATTTCAAGAACCCATAACTTTGCACTTCAATAGAAATCATTCATTCATTCATCAATTGCAATCAAATCTTTGGTTATTAATTTTCTTCTAATTTGATTTTCTCATTATTTTTGCTTATGCTTTGATTATGTTTTGAATTAATTTTGGTTCTCAATTATTATTCAATTATTCTAGGTTTTATATTGCTTTTAAATTATTCTTTGCTTTTGATATGTATTTCCCAATTACAATCATCATGTTTAAGTTTAATTATGAGCGAGTAGTCTAACTTTTAGAGGATGGGGATCTATAGCAATATGATTTGATAGTTAATGTTATTCAATTCATGGCTTTTGGCTTTTAATCAAATTCCTATTAGATTGTTATCATGTAATCATTTTCGTAGGCCTGACTAATTGCTTATCTATAGTGCACAAGTCTCTAGATCTAGCGATGAGACTTAGAACAGCATCAACACACAGAGGTACGAATGAGACTTTCCTAGGTCGAAAGAATTACGGTGAGGAGTAGTTTATGGTTCAATTCATTCGAGGAGAGCTTTGTTCCTGTTTGATTATGCCATGTTGAATGTTGATGCCAATTTGCTGCAATTATTGCTATAACAGTGAACATAGCTCTAGATTCTTTAATTATAGTATTAATTCCTTCTTTTAATCATTGTCATTAGTCTTAAGCTTTTCTTATCACAAACCAACGAGTTTCTTTGTAGTTTAGATGCTTTTACTCAATTAATCAGTAGTTGTGTTCCTCGTGGATCGATCCTTTACACACTGCTGCAACGGTTAGTTTTTAATAGGTATTTTGATAGGTACGCGATCAGCCTGTCCAAATTTGGCGCGTGCCGGGAAATGGCTAATTATTGATTGATTTTTGAGTCTAACTTATTTTCTTTTGTGATTGTTTGAAGAAACTTATTGGTCTCAGGAAGTACTTACATCGCTGTATGTTTGCTTCGTTTTATTGCGCAGTCTTCCGGATTGGGGATTTGATTCCATACGATCCGAGGTGGAGCGAACTTTACCCATAGGCGGAAGAATTCCGTGAGCGGTTGAGTTTTTCATTCTCTCTCTCTCATCAGTTTTCGAATCCCTTGTACGAAACTGATTAGAGGAGGAAGAGTCCATTCAGTGCACAACGATAGTCCATCTGATCCTGAACCGAAGAGAGTGGCGGCACACCAGAACGCTCTCTTATGGATTACTCTCAGCTATCGGAACGAGATTCCGACGGGTCTAGGCATGCCAACTTCTAGACGGCAGCAGACTTGAGCTTAGCCTGGCTGTTGAATGTGATCGAGCCGCAATCAGTTTTGGAGGGAATGCGACTGAGGATTCCCAACTTGCACTTCTCTAATTCCTCCAATATTGTGGTTACTGTCAAGCATCTGGTGATTGAGCCTGATCAGCTTCGTGTTATGCATTTCCTTCTTCATGTCGGGACAGTACTCGATTATGGTTGAACAGTTGATGCAACCAACTTGATTCATGGATTGCTCTTTCTTCTTGTTTCTATCCAGAGTAACTATCCTCCAAAGAGACTGGTCCGAAATGCGTAGTAAGATACTAACTTTAACGCAAATGTGATGAGACTTATATTGAGCATGAGGCGATACAAAGAGTTACACCGAATGTGTCTCATCATGGTTAGAGAAATGGCTCTTGGTTCAGATTTCTATAATGTTTGAACACGAATCTCGTATTATTCTCGATTCTGCAGCGAATGGGAGGTTCAGTGAGTCCAGACAGTTCAATGCTGGATGGAAATTGGATCGCAGAGATGGCCTATCGATATGCTCAATATGGAATACCGAGGTGTGGTAAAGGAAACAGGCAAGACATGAGGTTGATCAGATCACTTATTAGCAGCTCAGATATCAGCCACCAATCAGAACGTTGGATGCAATCAATATAGATCGATCGCCTCAGTTGCAAGCTGCTTTCCAGGCCCGATGAGATTACTGTGATAACTGTGGGGAATGGGCATCTGAACTGGTGATGTAAATGCCCTATGGATCAAGTATGTGCATTTCAGAATCGTCCCAACAATCCATACTCCAACAACATAAATGAAGCTGAGAAATCATCATATCGTCTTAAAGAGCAACAATGTGTTGAATCCACCCACCAGTTTCACACGCAGCCTAGCCACAAAAAGTACCAGCTCGTGATCAGTCCGCCATCAGAAGTCGCAATACAATCAGCAGTACAACCAGCGCAGCAGCCGCAGCAGGCCCCACAGTCGTTACCTAGCATGGCCGAGTTGAAAATATGATGCTGCAGATGAGAGAGATATTCCAGTCCTTAGTCACTATATAAGCAATTTGGATACTCAAGTGGCAATTGGCTGCATCAAATGCACAAGAGGCAGCAGGGTGCCTCCATTCACCAACTCAGCAGCCGAAAGGAAGTGTTTATGCGTCGACCGTTCTCACGACGCTGGTACATGGCCACCAATGCAGAGAGAGCAGAAGAGAGAGTTGAGAAAAGAGGAGGAGATATGGAAAACACCTCATATTCGTGGTGCCCCCATTCGGCTTACTTTTCCCATCTAAAGTTGAAAGAGAAGAGCAAGATCAGCAGCTCAATAAGTCTTTTAAGATGTGGAGAAAACCTTCAGGTAACTATTCCTTCAACTGAGTTAATTAGTCAAATTCCTTCAAATGCAGAATTCCGAAAAGACTATTAACATGAGAAGGGGAATTGAAATCAGTGAGACTTCTGATTTTCTGAATACATGTGTGTTTATTTTACAAAAATAAGTCTCCACAAAGTTGAGGGATCCTGGGAGTTTGTTGTTCCATGTGACATTGGAACTGTGCATACTCGACAAAAGCATTATGGACTTAGGTGCAATGTTAGTGTTATGCCATTTGTCGGTGTGTAAAGTTGAATATGGGAGATCCTTAAGTGCACTAGTATGACCTTAAACGGCTGAAGGTTTCTCTAAACACTTGGGTTATTTTAGAGGTGTTCCTGTGCGAGTGGTCATTTTATATTCTCTGTTCGGAAACTTTTGGTTGTGTCTAATATGGAAGAAGATGTTCCATTCCTATTCATCTAGGCACCTTTCTTCATACGCGGGGGCTTCATAAATGAGGAATGGGAAGATATATCTTTTAATATGGGATGAAAAGTCACTTTTAATCAACTAGTGACTAGAGAGTCCCATGCTAGAGGAGTCATGTTGTATTGTTGGTTGGTTGTGGACGTGTTGGCAGGTTAAAGACCCTGATCTCTTTCTAGGATCTTCTGAGGGCATTGCTGTGTATTGAGTCTTTTCAGGTGAAGGTGGAACTGGAAAGAAGACTATCCCTTGGATGTTCGTATGGAGAAAACCAAAGGGGGGAATGCTTTGGACCAATTACGGCTTAACTCTTTACCTACTAGGTTAAAGTCGTCTGTGTGTTGGCTTGGTTATGCGGAGAGAAGCGAATGTAAAGCAGAAAGGTTATAGGTCGCAAGCCACATTTTATTGTGCGCAATAGAGATATATACCGTTGGCTTATGGAGATTCCATATCTTCATGAGCCCTCATCATTTGAGTTTAATCGACGGTAATGCGTCAGGCTCCGTGACGTTAAACAAGGCTTTGCGGAGGCAACCGTAGTTTCCTGCTTTAAGAGTAGTTGTAGATTATAATAATGTGAATTGAGATTTTGAGGTGAGTGAGGAAGAGGAAATGAGTTGATGATGAGTGTGCAGTGGGTAAGTAAAAAGAAGCAGCAAAACGGAATCTCAGCAAGGGACAATCCGATCGGATTGACCTGATCCGATCGGATCAATGGGGTCCGGTCACTCAATGCCAATGGATGCGCGAGTGTGAAAAATTGGAAATCTGAATTAGCAAAAGTGATCCGATCGGACTCGGGCGTTCGGATGGCGTCGGATCACGCAATCGAATCGGATGCAAGGTAGAAAAATTTTGGAAAAAATCGAAGACCATCGATCAGGTGATCCGATCGGATCGGGCCTTCGATACCCATCCGATCGATGCGAGGAAATTCAGTCGACGAGATTGTATCGCAAGAAAATTGAAACTTCTCAATCGGACAAAAGAGTAGTGTTTTCTGACTGGATAACGCATTCTAAAACGGACCCACTACATAGTGGGCACCACCTAACTTTTGCAAAATCGGCTTCTAAATGTGGTTTTTGGGCATTTTTGTTTCAGTCAAGGAAAAATTGCCGAAAATGAGTCCGATCTTTCTCCCTCTGTTCGGTTCTTTCCGTACACATGGATGATTATGTGTTTATATACTTCCTTCTCTTTGCATTGAGGACATTGCAAAGGTTGCTGGCTGGGGAGGAATTTGTCAGCGCACGCTATGCGGTTTGAGGTAAGTTATGCTTTCTTAGTCAGTTTTAATTGCTTTCTAGGATAGTTGAAGTGTCCACTCATTAGGAGTGGAGGTTTATTGCAACCAAAAAAAATGTATTGCTTTCATAGTGGAGCTTAGAAAAGTAAATTAGATTCTTGAAAAAGCTCCCTGTACCTCCAATTGTGAAAAATGTGTTTATGCTTGTGATGCTTGACTCGACCTTTGTGAATTGTGGTGCTTTCTGATTCTTGACTGATTTGAATGATATGACTACGCCATGATGTATCTTTGAGAACGAGGAAGACTGAAACTTGAGAGAATTTGAGTTAATTATATCATTCATATTTCTTTCTTTGTCTAGTCTCTGTGTGTCATTATCTCTAGTCTGGCTTGACTTGTCTATCTGGCTATTGGGTAAAGTTGGCATGATATGGAGAGGTTTTCAATTGTTAGTATGTTGATGTGTCTTTTAGAAACATTTATTATCCTTGATCCTTGCATTTTGGAGCCTGAACTTTCATTTATGATTACCTACATTATGAACCTATTTTGCTTTGTTCGAATGTAACCCAAGTTAACTTGGGAGCATAGGAGGGTGATGGTGTTTTGTGTTGTTTATTGGAGGCTCGTGATTGGTCATAGTGTGAGGTGGTATAGTGTTGGTCAATATGTGGTCCTTAGCTTGATATGTCATCGTTTCTGATGTATAGGTGCAAGGGCCAAAAATTAGTTGTATTATTCATTCATTAAAAAAAAAATCAAAATCCAAAATAGTTATTATTATTAGTTATTAGTCAAATAATGCTTTGCACTTGGTCTTTTAGTAAATAAAAAGATGATATGCGATGTAGTTGCGGTTTCTTGAGTGGGATGGTTTGGTTATTCTAGTTGAGTTCCTTGAGTTGTCTTAGCCTTATCACTTGGCGATTTAGTGTTAATTGATGTATGGCTCCCTTGAGTTAGACTTTTAGCTCTACATATCCCAAAATGTATTCTACTCCTACCTTAGCCATTACAAGCTTATTAAAAGTCCTCACTTGATAGAACATTGTTCCATTTGTGTCTTGTAGATTGAGTTACCTTGCCAAGGTGTTTGAGTTGTGTATGCATTCGAGTTCGATGTAGGTGAGTGCTATTGATACCCTTTCCAAACACATGAGTGTTGGTGAGATGGGGGTGCCTTTAGTATTTTAGGCACACAAAAGTTATTCTTGTGCACATTTATGCACTACATGTGGGGTGGTGAGACGAATGGTTTATTTTACCCACACACAAAGAAGGAGTGTCACTAGTGAGTAGTTCTTCTTGACTTCCTATCACCTCTCTATACTTGATGGCTAGTTGTGTTTGGATGATTTATGTTCTTGGAAGGCATTGAATCATTGGATCTTTGGTTGAGGGATTGGTCGAGCATGTTGTGATTTTTTTTAATGGGGTGAGACGTGTTTAGATCGGAATCTAGTTAGCCTTGCTTTGAGCAAGCGAAGAGTATTGCTTGGGGAGTTGTGATGTATATGTTTGTATATGTTTTCTCCCTTCTCTTGCTATATCGCATGGTTTTTGGCCTCTTAAGGCCTCTTTGCTGGACTAATTTGTTTTGTTAGTGTTTGAGTAAGTTTTAGGTTGCTTCTTTATTGTGAGTGATTTCGGAGCTTATTTGCAAACACTACGAGTTTAAGAGTGGCAAGGACTAGAGTGAGCGACGCAAAGAAGTTGAACATGCTCACTCTTTTGACCATAACTTATGTTTCGTCGTCGGATGGTGCGATTCTAGCTGCATTGGAAATGTGCTTCAGAGTTGATTTACTAGGCCATGCGTGATTTGAACGACCAGAGCTGAGATATGCTCTTAGAATATGGACGATTCTGCTGCCAAAACGTATCCATCCATCGATTCGGGTGCCCCGATTCTTGCACTTAAGATTGGGCTTTTAAATTGGCTTTTGATGAAGGCATGATTGTAATTTAGCAAGTTAGTTAATTTATGATATTTTCTGATGTTTAAGGATAGAAATCCTAATTCTTTTATCTACTTTTATTCCATCATTAATTCAAGGAGAGATTTCCCCAATTACGTATTATTGTAAGAACTCCTAACTTGGCATTTTATTTTCTCAATAGAGATCATTCATTCATTCACAATTGCAACATCAACTTTGGTATTATTTCTTCTTGAATTGTTTGTTCATTACTTTTAATTGTTATGGCTTTGATTTTTTTTTGAAATTAATTTTAGTTCTCAATTATTACTTCAATTTATTCTAGTTTATTATTCTTTAATTATGCTTTGCTTTGAATATGTATTTCCCAATTACAATCATCATTTTAGTTATATTATGAGCGAGTAGTCTAATTCTAGAGCGGATTGGGATCTATAGCAATGATATTGATTATATATTGGTTGATTCAATTCATGCTTGACTTTTAATCAAAATTCCTATTAGTAGTTATTCAATGTTAATCAATTCGTAGGCTACTTAATTGCTTAATCTGATTAAGTCACAAGTCTCTAGATCTAGCGATTGAGACTTAGAACAAGATCAACATCATAAGTAGAATGAGACTTTCCTAGGTCGAGAGATCGTTAGAGTAGTTCTATGGTTCAAATTGATTTCGAGAGAGCTTTGTGTCCTGTTTGATTATGCCATGTTTGATTGTTGATGCCAATTTGCTGTCAATTATTGCTATAGTGACCATAGCTCTAGATTCTTTAAATTATATAGGTTTAATTCCTTCTTTTAATCCATTGTCATTAGTCTTAGCTTTCTTAATCACAAACCCAACGCTTTCCTTTGTTGTTTAGATGCTTTTATCAATTAATAGTAGTTGTTGTTTCTCTGATACGATCCTTTACCACTAGCTGCAGGTTAGTTTTAATAGTATTTTGATAGTACGCGGACAAGCCTGTCACTCTACTCAGAGTTTAAGTTTTTAGTCTTTTAGGTCGAAACTAGTCTAACTTACTCGGGAATTAGACTATTCAGACCCTTTTTTCTTTAATTCAATTTGTTTGTTTCATGTTTTTTTTTTTTAGTGTCACCATTTTAGAGTTTGTTGGTCCCATTTGGGTTTTTCCCTTTTTTTTTTGGATTTGTGTCTCTTCTATGATGAGATTTTATTGTTAGGTTTATAATAATTTGGAAGCATTGGATTTCTATAGATTTAGGGTATGTCATTACTTGTGATCAAACATCAGCGCAGGTTGCGAGTCTCGACTGAAAAGATGCATTTTTCACATCAAAAATTTATTGCTAGGTTAAGCTTGAAACAGTGAATACGAGTTATGCCAAAGTTGCAAATTAGTTATGCATTGATTGTAATTATGTATTTTCTCTAAATTGTGGTTTACGGATTTAATTTATTGCTAGATGTCGTATGGCTTATCAACTTGATGAAATTTTGTTGTTCCTCATCAACCAAAATATGTATATACAATAAGTTGAAAGAGAACATATTTATCAATACTTTCATGCAATAGCATAAATTTAGTATAAACATAAGTAGATAAATAATTACAATAGAATATGACAATACTTTTCAAATACAAATAAGTTTCATTGAAAGAAAAAACTCTGGTACTGAAAAGTCAAACACTGGTTCATCTTTTTTCAATTTATATGTGAGGGTGTAAATCAAAACACTCTCTTAATAATTAGTACGAAGCACATGGTGCTAAAATGACCGATGTTATTTGTGAATTCACAAATTTATACTGAGTTGTTAAGAAGAGATGCGCAGTGGTAAAGGAACCCTGCCCGGATTCGAGGATCCAGATCCATTCTTGACGATTTAGTCTTAAAATTTAGGACCCTGATGATCCGGGTGGATATTGTGATCTACTTTAAAAACGGATATGGAGCGGTCTTCTCTAAGGACCCTGTCCAGAATCCGTTTACCCAAAAGTTTTTTTAATAAAAATATAAGATATATGTTGATAGATAGTTAATATCTACTGAAGAATGTACTAGATCCATTTATTTAATAAGTTTGACTCAAAACTAATTATATCTCTAAATCGAAGTATTTGTCTTTGAAACTTTGTTTTCTCGTACGTTAATGATTAATATTTTATCAGTAGGATTGATGTAGTTCGACGAATAATAGGAAACGTAAGAAGATATATGTTTTTAGATTTTAATCGAGAAATTTGTTCAATTATTTTTATTTTCATTTGAAATAAAAAATAAAGAAAATATCATTAGGATCCTTTAGGACCCAGATCCGTAGATCAGACGGACTGGATCCGGGTCCTAAAAATTAGGACCCTGATGGATCCGGGTAGGAAGGGGGGGGAGGGGTCTGATCTACCTAAAAAACGGTCGGTGTCTGATCTAGAGGACCCTAGCCGGATCCGGTCCAATTGCATCACTAGTGTGTAAGTCAAACGTCTCCTTTAATACTATATACAAATTGCTGTTTTCGTTTTATGAAATTTGTCATTTGTAGATTTTATGTTTTGTCAATACATTATTTTATGTTATAAGTTAAACACAATAGTCTATAGGTTATATGTTAGTAAAAATTACAAGTAAAAATGGATATTTATGGTAGAATAATTGAGTAGAATCTACATACTAATCCCTTCGTTCTAGTTTATTTTTACGTTTCTTTTTTGTAGTTCACTTTTATTTTTTACGTTTCCTTTTTGATAATTTATTTTTTACTATTAATTTACTTTTACTCCTAATTTTCATATTACCCCTTATTTATTTTCTCTTTATTCTCGATTTCACCAAACTTAACTCCACCACACATTTTTAATTCCATTATTTTACTAACACGTGACGTACCAAGATTTATATGCTTATGTGAGCAAAATTAAATAAAATTTTGTGGAATTTCCTTAATTGACAGTAATTTTACAAACATAAAAGATAAATCGAACGGATGTAGTATAATTTTTTTTATTTCACAAGAATTTAGACAATTCTCATTATTTATGAATAGTGTCAATTTTACAAACAATATTAGTTATGACGCTTTGGAATGAGACGAATCTCTATTATATAAGCCAAGGGGAGCAACGGTGTCCCCTATGAAATACAAAATTACCCTTGATAAGTTTAAAATTACATATTAACACTTCCTTTAAAAAATTGCATTCTTAAATAAAACTTGCATATATAACATTATTTAAATTTACATACATAAGTTACCTTAAAAATAACTACATAGTAAAAGAGAAAGTTGTGCTTAAAATATAAATTGATATAAATGAATCATTTTTCAATAATTACAATTCATTGTTTTGAATTTGAAATTAAAGACACAATCAATTTTTCTTTTTTACATTTGTAAGCAGACGCATACGCGTGCAGAAAAAACTAGTGAGTAAATGAGTGAAAGGACATGTTAGTTGAGAAGTTGAGAAACTTCAATGCTCAAAGAGAAGGCCAGTAGCAGCCCACCAACTTGGAGTAGCATATCTGATAGCAWWTGGSCGTGGGGCTCATGCTCATTTCAGGGATCCATTTGGGGAAACGTTGATTAGTAAGCTTGGCGTTACAACCGAAGCTATATGCTCTTGCTTATTTGCTTAGGCCATCCGAAAACTTTCTACCTTTAATTGTTAGTGTAAAAAGTACTTCATTCGTATCATATTAACTGTAACGATTTGACATAAAGTAGAGACGAAAAATGTCCAATCGTTGTAGTTAATATGATACGGATGAAGTAGTAATGATGGAACTCTCACCTAATTTAATAAATATTCCTTTCGTTTCCAGTTTGTTTTTTACGTTTTCTTTTTTGATGTTCCCTTTTATTCTTTACATTTCTATTTTCATACTTTACTTTTTTACCCATTAATATTACTTTTAACCCTAAAATAATCAATATTACCCCTTACCTATTTACTCATCATTCTTGATTTTCCACCCAAACTTATTTCATCCCCTCATTTTTAAATATAAAAGATTTACTTTAATTTATTGCACACATCTCAAACAAATTATAAGAATAACACAACTTCTAAGTAATACTAACATAATTTATCTAAATACTAATTTCCCTTAATTGACGTGCAATTCTACAAACATAAAAAACAAATCGGAACGGATGGAGTAATATTTTATTAGCTCCATTAGTAGTAGGTGGATTACCCACTGGATAGATGTAGTCAAGCACAAATTTGTACTCCATCCGTTGCAGTTTTTTTTTTATACGTTTCCTTTTTAATGTTACTTTTACTCCTAAAATTTCTCATAATACTCGTTATTTATTTCCTCTTTATTTTCTCATAATATTCTACAAACTTATGTCCTCCACCCAATTTTAATCCACTTTAGCTTTACTACACATATCTCAAACAAATGAAAAAAAATAATACAACTTCCAAGTAATACCAACATATTTTATCCAAATAGAGTATTAATTTTCCTTAATTGATGTTTAATTTTACAAATATAAAAAAGAAATCAGAACGGAGGGAGTAATTATTATTTTTCAACTTAAAAAAATATTGTTCTTTTATGACAATTGAACAAAAATTGGTGTTGCTATCCCTATAAAAAAACAATGTTGTTATACCTCGAGCTAGCTTTGATAAGTTGCACTATACAATTTGCTTAATATTTCATACACAACAACAAATTCCAGCAACTTTTTTACTTCTTACTAGTTTTTTTTAACACGCGATGCGTGTGCTTAGCGTTTTGAAAATTATCTTAATAGTGAACAAGAATATGTAAAAAAGTACTCCCTCCGTAACGAAAAACATTCAACAATTGTGTTTTCATGCATTTTGAGGAAGTGATTTAACATAGTAAATGAACAAATTCGTCAAAATAATTTTAACACAATGAATAATAAGATGATAAGTTTTTTGAGTTAAAATTATTTTGATAAATTTGATCTTTTACTATGTTAAATCACTTCCTCAAAATACGTGAAAATGTTTTTCGTTACGGAGGGAGTATTTGAATTGGTCACTGAGTGGTTGAGTATAATTTTTTTACAATGTACGGAGTAGTATTTATTAATAGATAAATTAGTAAGTTAATCACCATGTTTATTTATTTATTTATTTATTATTTATACCACCATTCAAGTTTCTTATTTTGTCATCAAAGTGTTTTTAATGTCAATTTTAATTTCAAAATTTAAAAATAGTTCCTTTATTAACTTGCTTAATATTACACATGGTAAGTTGTTGTTAATTGATATTTTTGTTGTTGATTTTTTTAACATTTATGTTGAAATTTCATGAAATATTCTTGATGATTGTGATTTTCTTAGGCAGTTATTTAGCTTGATGAACATGTAATTGTAATTTGCCTAAGGGATGGGTAGGATGGTAATTTCGGAGACACCACCACGACCTCCCCTTCCTTATATAATCTCTATTATATAAGCAAGGGGGAGCAATGGTTCCCCCCCTCTTAAATTACTATATTACCCTCTACATACAAAAAATAATCGAAATACTCCTAAAACAATCCAATTTATTCTGATCAATGCATAACAAATAAGTTAATGAGGCAATTAATTATACCAATCAACAACTATTAAATCAATTAATAATAAATTGAAAAATAATTAACAATTACTATTCAAATATTCAAGTAATCACTACAATTTATCATGAAATTAAATTATTTAGAAAATTTTTTTTTCAATTGCACACTTTAAAAAAATGAAATTTGAATATCAATAGCAAATAAATGCATTATACTAATATATTAAACTATCAAATCAAATTTTGCCTGCACGCTATTTGGAATATCAATTGGAATGCATTATACTACTACATTAAACTATCAAATTTAAATTTTGCCTACACGCATAGCGTGCAAAAAAAGCTATAATAAATAAATAAACAAATAGACAAACTTTTGATTAATTTATTATTTATCTAAGTACTACGTAGTAAAAAAAAGTTAGAGTCAACCATTCAGTGACCAATTGAAATTTTTTTCATATATTGTTCACTATTAAAATAAATTTTAAAACGCTAAGCACCGCATCGCGTGCAAAAAATCTAGTAGACATATATTACAATTGTTACATTCAATATTTGACTGACCTACTCGACTATTATTCATCAGCTTTTTGGCACTGTTCACTATTTTTTTTGTCACTATTCACTTTTTTTAATATAATTAAGATAAATTTCATACAAATCCTAACATTGTCTGAAAATATATTAACATTTTCTTATGAYTTTATAACATTTTTCCAACTATATGCTAAACACTGTCTCAARYCGTTGTAATATTGTCCATCAATTTATGTTGTATTGTKCAAGTATTGACCCGCACTATATTTATATTCGTGCTAAGTATCTACTTCCTCAATAATTTAGGCATTAGTCTCTTCAACTTATTTTTAGTCCAATTTAGTTCAWTTCAGTTTAATTTATTATTRAGTGTAATTTATTTTGTTTGATTCAATKGGTGAACTAATCATTGTTCATTGTTAGACGATTTGCATGAATACCTTGATGAACAATACTCGATTTCTCTTTGGTATTTTTCATTCAAAAAACTCAAAACCCCCCTCAAGTCATCACTAATTGGTACTTGGTATATGCTTTCATTTTACAGTCGTGCAATTTTGGTATCGAGCATAACGAAGAATATAATATAGTGGGTTAAAAAAAGTGCTATATATATCTCCTACATTCAAGCATTTCCAATTCGTCCTTCTTCCATTTAACATCTTCAACCCACATTTTCAGCCAATTTCAATCAATCATCTTCAATGGCTCTTAAGGTCCTTTCTACTTCTCAATCTCTGTTTTAATCCCATTAATATTATCTTTCATTATTCGTTCATTTGATTCTTTTATTTTTAATTGTTTGTTTCGTTGTCACTCTGATATTTCCGCAATTTTTTAATCTGTAATTCAAGGCAATTGCTTGTTTTTTACGCCTCGCACTAAATCTGATGCTATTTTGCTGAATTTTATCCTCCTTAATTACTTGCTTATTTTCATAGTAAATGAGCGTTGGATCTAGATTGAGAAATAAATAGGATTACCCAATTTTTGAATTTGAGTCGTTTTTATTCTGTAATTTGATTTAGTGGGTACTTTTTATTTTTTTAATTAGGGTTTTTAATGAAGATTTGATGGTTGGAATTATATGACTACGACGACGATAGCAGATTGAGCTTTTTTGTAGCTTTTTATTGAAATCATTAGGAATTGAAAAGGTAGAATCAGATGTCACTGGTGTAATAATTGATTAATCCATTATTTATAATATTGGCAAATCTAAGTGCTAAACATGTTCGAGTAAAACAAAGAAGTTGATTTGTTAAATGAAAGTCTTAGGAGCATTTAAAACTAAAAACGGAGGAAGTACATAGCTTCTTATGGAGGACTTTTGGTACGATCTGCCGCATTAGRCTCAGGTGCAGATCCTCGTGGTTATGGGACCTAGCATCTAGAGCAGTTGTCGCGCACCTAGAGCAGTTGTCGCGATTCAAGATGACCCGTCTTGATTAACCAGCTTATTGAGTCACCTAGGGTGCAGATCTTCATGGTTACGGGACCTAGATTGTGTGACCCCATTCTAGATGACATGACAAACCAGCTTATTGTGCCTATCCTCATTATCTMGAGTTGTGATCTGATTCAAGATGACCTGACTTGACTAACCTCAGGAGCATATCCTCATGGTCGTAGAGTTGTGGRCGCATTCAAGATGACCTGACCTGACTAACCAGCTTGTTGACTTCATGCATTTGTGTTAGGCATGAATACATAATATGTCTTGCACAGCTGATTTGAACCCCTAACTTGATCTATGAGCTCGTGATTTGAAATGAATCTGTTTCCTGCTAAGAAGTGCAAGAGTTGGACAGTAAATTTGAAATGAATTTTTTTTAGGATGTCTGTTTGTGTTCTTCTTGTGTTTGGCTTTAAACTGTTAGAACATACGCGTATTAGCTTAATTAGTGATGTTGTACAAGTCAAGAGAACGTCTGCAACTTGCCGAGCAAGTGTAATTTCTTACACTAAAGTGGTTATTGTTAATCAATTGCTATCTGGCTCATACTATGATTGGCTTTCCTGAAACTTTTGACAATATAATACGCAGGAGGAATTTGAGAAATATGCTGAGAACGTCAAAGCCTTGCCTGACGCAACTAATGAGGATTTGCTCATTCTTTATGGGTTATACAAGCAAGCCACTGTTGGAGATGTGAATACCAGTTAGTAGATGTTCCCACTCCCTCTGTCTTTTGATTTTTGTGAACTAATTTTGCTGCTCCTTCGCTAGCATTCCGTGTTTATTCCTTTCTTTCATGATCTGTAATTTTCTTTTCCACAGCCCGCCCCGGTATTTTTGATCAGAAGGGTCGTGCAAAATTTGATGCCTGGAAGGGTAATGAAGGTATAACAACACAAACACCCTGATTTTGCGCTTTCATTCAGCTATCTTAATCATCAACTCATCATATAATCATATATTTAGGCTGTGATCTTGTAAATTACTACGGAGTATATTGTTATTCCCTGTTATGTGATAAATTGTTCGTGTACATAAATGTAACACATCGTTTTCGTTAACAGGAAAGTCTCAGGATGATGCTATGAGGGACTACATCACAAAGGCCAAGCAGTTGTTGGAGGCGGCTGGTCTTGCTTGTTGATTCTCGTTCTTAATGTATTAGTATCTGCTTCATGCTCATTGTGTTATCCTAAGCTAATCATGTTTGATTACTGAACTCTAGTCATGGAAATAGAGCTATGTGAGAAACTTTTATTATAAACAAAGACTGCGACATCAGTCATATTCACTTCTAGATTGCTGGCTTGCTGCTACCGATTTGTTGATAATTAATACTTCGCATCTGATACTCCATTTCCCTCATGTGAGGTCGAAATGTCGAATCTTTGTTTGTGAAAACTTTAGTAAAGTGGCTAAAGRTAACACTTTGGGCCTGTTTATATTAACTGAAATCAACTGAACTGAATGGAGCTGAACTGAACTGAAAATAAGCTAATYTAAACAAACCKTTTATCAAATAYAAGTAATTACAGAGTGCAATATAAGACTAATTGTACATTAGTACCAAAACAAARATATTGTGAAGTTAGGAAACTAATATGCCATTAATCGAAACTCGACAGCCTATCAAAATAGACAAATACTGGAAAAATTGTACTGAGTATTAGTTCATGGCATGCTGATGCAATAAACTTGAAGTGTAACATCAATGAAAATATAGTAAAACTTGAGTTTAAGAACTTTGCTAACCAAATTGCTGATTTCCTTTGAATAATCATTGTATACAATTAGAGTACAGAAAAATGAGTTGAAGTTCAAGCATCTCAAAATGTTACTTGGGTCAGTGGGAATTATTTACCTGCCTARGTACCCGATCCTTTTATAAACATCTAGAACAACTGCATCTTTACATGACATCCCAAGACCGATTCTTTAGCTTAAGGATTAGCAAAACATCGATCATTCTATCACCAAGTTAGCAGTTAGTTATAATTATTAACATAAGGGTATCTAGAGTAATAAAAATCTCTCGAACGTGAAGCACCATCTCTAGCTAGAATCCCTTCAAGGTCTCCCATGATTCTAGCCAACCATATCTCCAAGTTTCTTTGGATTTCTTTGAAATTGGTTCGAATGCTGTCAAGGGACTTTCTCATGGCAATTTTAGTCTCAACTCCTAGCTCATTCCCAATACAGCTAGTATATATCTCAGTTTGTAATGACAGAAGCTTCTTTCCTGTTTCTGAAGCACGTTGCTGGAGTTGAAATGCTTCGAGCAAAAACTCTGTTTGCCTTTGTGATCGAAACTCAGAACTTAATGTAGGTTCAATGGGATCACTAGCTTGCTGCAAAAATCAACAATTGCACAATTAATGAACACACACCTTTTCCTTTTGATAGAGTTAAGAAAATGCACCTTTGCATGAAAAGGACTAGCGATAGAAAATTCTGAAGGAAGAGAAAAGGGATTGATACTGAAAAAATAAAGTTTGGTATCTCTGTTTCTCATTTTGAAAGTAGTGGCTGTTCACAAATGGGTTAGGAATGGGGAGAAGGGATCAATTCCTTTCAGATAACCAATCCCATTTTTTTGTGGATAGGAAAATTCTGAAGCYAAGTGTCACATAAACCAGCCCCAAGAGATGTCATACTCGTATTTGTCGTAAGCAAAATCAAAGCAATGAATATCATCCTTGGTACTGAAACATACCATAAGACCAATAATATAATGATTATAGTCATCTACAATTCCACATACATTCTGTTTACAWTATCACATATAATATCAACACAAAATCACCACATATGCTAGTCATCTAGGAACCCACTACGGCACTACCCCACTATTGACAGCTCCACAATTCTTCTATGGATACCCTAATTGTTCCAAAGCAACTAAAAAAGACATATTTTAGCTAGAAAGAATTCAGTTTCGATGTAAGATGCCTATTAAGAAGATTTTGCTACTCAATCATGCATGATGGAATCATCAAATGTTTGACCTCTTTCAAATTGTGTGACTGAGTAGAAGCTTAAAGAACAAGGGAAGATGTTAAAGATGAGAATGAAACATCCAACAAAAGAAGCATGAACAAGTTCAAGAGTACCCGACTATCAGTGAAGGAAAGAAAATCAGAAATTGTGAGTTAGACTGTATCAAAACAAAAGGCCCATAAATGAGCAATGTGCCTTAGTAGTTGTAAACAGCCAAAATAACACTCAAGTAAGAGGCATCATAAAGCGATAAGCAGCAATACTTATGAATGCTAATTATTACCATCCTCCTGCAAAGSTCGTCAACCTTTCCAGCAAGGTCTTGATACCGCTTGGCTTGCTTCCTCATTGAAGATGCTACCTTTGGTGGATTGCTCTTCCCAATTTTCTCCAAATTCTGTAGCTCTTCTTCGAGTGACTTTAGCTTGGATGGAACTCCAGTTGAATCACCATCAACTTTCCATGGGGATTCCCTCCTGCATAATATTGACTATATTTGTTATATGCTCACAAAACATATTTGTCATCAACATCTCCCCTCTTGTTTGCGATAGACATGTCAGAGATCAGAGCTTTTACCTTACCACAAAATGCTTCGCCTGTTGCGTGGGCTCAATTGACTCATATTGTACGTCCTACAATGGAACACAAAATTTGTCATGTAAGACCCTCTCCACCAACAAAGTACAGAATTAAAATACACATTGTAAATAACCATCTTCATCTTGAACGAGCATCGCTAAGATTTTGCACATAACATATAGGTTTTAGGGAGACTTGTCCAAAATCCYAGAACATAAGACTAGAAGGTCAACATTAAAACTCAACCCCATACATCAAATAAAAGTCTCTTTTTAGTTACCCATCCTAAGTTCCTAACTATATACACATACAACTCGGAGTTCACAATGTAATAGTTCATTCCAAAGTCAAAACAATATAAGACCCAATAGTTGGGATAAAGATCCCATCACAACTAGACACAATGCATCAATTTTTTCACATGTTCTATGTTGTGTAACGCATAACATCATACTCACAAATATCATGAGTATGCCCAATTGCACAACCATAATCCTTCCAAAAAACACAACTAGAAGATCTCTCCTCTTATATTTTAGACTCACCTAAATTTCATAAATTACTTTATTAAAATGGCCGATAATTAATCACATACTAACAAAWACTAAAAAAACCTACCACACACTAGGAAAAGTATTCTTAGATATGAGAACACAAATTATACTCAAACAAAAGAACATAACAGTCAACTTGGCATAATCAACAAGTAAACATTGAATTCAGATTATAAATTATCCAAAAATCTTCAAATTACTATTTACTAAAATTTTGAAACAAGCCATCCTAACAAATTAAACCAACAAGGCAACAATAATATAGTTCAACATTATCCAAAAGTAGTAGAAAAAAATAAATAATAAAAGGGTATAAGTAAAATTCAAACCTGCCATAGATTAGGAGGACGAGATTCATAATCACCCCAATATTTAGTAGCAGGAGATGCAAAATTAGGATCAAAATCAAACCCATCATCATTAAAATCACACCCTAATTGGCCAAACATCAAACTAGTATTATTATTGTTACCAACAGCACCATTTTCAGTGCCCTCTTGCTCACTCTCATCGTCATCACCACTCTTATGGCGGGACATGAAGTTGAGGAGCTCGTCTCGCTCCCCGACTTCGCGGCGGAGCTCATCCGTCTCGGAAAGGAGTTGACTCTGGTGGGCCTCCAGCTCAGAGAGGCGTGAGCGAAGGCGGGAGATCTCCTCGGCGGACTCGTCAAGGCGGCGCAAGAGGCGGCGCTCCTCCTGCTGCCAGGCGTTGCGGTGGGTGGCGAAGATCTCAACCACCCTGGCATTGGCCTTGGAGTCCTCCTGACGCCGCGACCGCAGCTCGAAGAGCTCCTCCTCCGCCTTGCGCAGGCGGCGGAGGAGGTAGTGGTTGCGGTTTCGAAACGTGGCGAGCAGCGAACCGGCGTTGGTTGGGAGGAGTGTGAGGAAAACCGCGAAGCTGACGCCAATGTAAGTGGTGTAAAGRTTCTTGGTTTGTTGGGTGACAATGTCATCATTGTGCMGCTTTTGCTGCTGTAARGATGAAGCCATTGATGATGGAAAAAGGGGGTGTTCTACTGTTCTGTGTTAGAAAAAGGGAGAAGAAAGTGAGATTGGAAAGTGTGTGTTGTTTTGGTTGAAGGCTTTTACTGGGCTGTTTTTGCTGATGTTTGCTCGCTTTAATTTTGGTTGAGTAATAAATACTTCATCCTTTTCTTAAAAACTGCATCACTTTGCAAAACACGATTTTTAGGTAATTTTTGATAGAGTTATAAAGTGTGTAGGTGGTCATTAAAAACGAGATATAAAAAAAATTATTAAAGAAAAAAAAAACAAAATAAGACAATTATTATGAAATTTTCGTAGAAAGAAATTTAGACGATTTTTAAGAAAAGGATGAAATAAGATTTTTGGACATATCCTTTGGTTAAAGAGGAGGGAAGTTGTTTTATTGTTGGCTTTAAATGCGATATGGGGGTGAAGCCACAAACAATGTTTAGGTTGGTTGGTTGCAATTTTACAACCTAAAACTTACAAGAGGATAGGACAACGATACTGACATTAGACATACATACAGTATTACAGCTTAAATGCTTTCAAGTGGTCTTCTACTACTCTCTTAATCACATTATTGCTTTGTTTTCTTTTATTACTATAGGTTGATCCTTCATGATTATCTACTTTCTTTCTTTGTTAATCGGTTGCGACTGATAACTAAATATTTCTGTCTATGATTATGTGCTAGAGTTTGACTTTATACACTATTCATATACTTGCATTCAACCTAAAATGCAAAAGTTTTAAGAAAAAAGAGATAATGAGTCAGAAAACACAAGACGAACTTAGCAAAACTCGGTCTTGAATCGACCGATAATTAGTCATGGATGTAGATGCCATAATTTCTTACCGGGGTGAAATGAGAAGCATATTGMAGRATTGTTCTCAACACAAAGTTGTTAGGCATAAACTTTAAAGTAGAGAGAGTTGATGAAATAAATTCATGAAACCATCCATAAGCTCATCTCAGCAACTCGTCGGAACAGGATGGCCACCCTTGCTTATTTCCAGCAAGCACAATTAGAAAGACGGTATTACAGTAATGCCGCATTGTGCAAAGATTCTAGAGTAATATGCTCAGTGGTCATGAGACTTTGAAATGTCCTTCAATTACCGTTGTGATAGGGTTATATACATACAAATCCTGGTTTTTAGAAGTGTCCAATGAATATATTATATGAAGCATAAAAAGGGCCTATAGTACAACATCTTTCTCATTTGTATCATCCTAGCTATATCTATACACCATCTCAAGTAACAAGACAAATTGCGGTCTTGGAATGAAATCAATAAATAACAAGTTGTTCTAATGAGTGAAAAAAAAAAATATTGAATTTCAAAATTCAGCAGAGCCTGGTGTCCGAGGGAATGGTATGGCATCTCTAATGTTATCTATCCCAGTTGCAAATTGAACCAGCCTCTCAAAACCCAGTCCGAAACCTGCATGAGGAACTGCAGGCACAAAAGTAGTCATCAACAATTGGGATCGAACAGAAGGAGACAACAGATCCCATTAAGCAAACTCCGGATTACTGATCCAGATCATATATTTGGTCCAACTCTCTTGTCACTTAAATACCCTATCAACCTTGAAAGGTTCAAATAATGTAATGGCGAGTAGCTACACCAACAATTTGGAAAACTGTAAGACAGACCCAAAGAAGGTAATAATCTAACCTGACCCATAACGACGCAGATCAAGGTACCACCAATAACTTTCCTTGGGAAGGTTTAGTTCATCTAAACGATTTTCAAGATGTTCAAGGCGGTCTTCTCTTTGACTACCACCCATAAGCTCACCTACCTGATATACAAGGAAAGAATATGTCAAATATAACAACTTTAAATTTGGACATACCCTGACAAAAGATGTCTCAACTTTGAAGAGCATCAGTAAAAGGGTAATAGCCAAARTCAACATAATTCACAAAATCCGTCTCTCTACAACCTCAAGCAGCTTGGGTCCAACAAATTAAGTGGCAAAACCCACAACAAGAGCAAAGAATAATTAAGGGAAGAGGGAATGTTGAAAAACAGAAGCTATTCATCTAAACGTTACCCTAGGAACCAATACATCCATCGCAGCTACAGTCTTTCCATCATCATTTTGCCGCATGTAAAAGGCCTTGATATCCTGCAAAATGCATCTAAACTTTGTTCATTAGCCTATAAATAAGTTGACTGCAAAGCAGTAATCAACCAGAATATACATGCCTTTGGATAGTCCCTAATGATCACAGGACAACCACTGAAGACTTCTTCAGTAATATATCGTTCATGCTCACTCTGAAGATCATTACCCCACTTAACCTGTAGAGTCAAGATACATCAATAAGACTGAGAAGCAACAAATAAACACTAGAGCCTTAATACAAAAYSCRTRRRKA
>SNQN01003848.1:20300-34257 GCA_008642245.1 Bassia scoparia | reverse complement strand
TTTTWWTTTTWWTTTTTWAAAAAAGGCTCTTTTACACTGCAAATTAAAAAAAGCAGGAGATTAGATGGTACAATAGCAGTAACAAAAAATTATCTAATACTTCATATTAGCTGGTCTTTGAAAATCTGATCCATCTTTGATGCAGAAGCAGTTAGTAATGGATGGTTAGTGACCTACTGACTAGCCCCACTATTGTAGAATAACATATGCTTTCAGTTCACAAGATTATAATCAGTATGACTGGAAAGACTCAAGGTCTAATGAATATCATCCCATAAAACCAATCTTTCAGTTTCACAAGATTATAATCAGTGTGATTGGAAAGACTCGAGGTCTCATGAATCCAACCCATCAAACCAATCTTTTTGTCTCTTATAAAAACCAATTGAGCTATTGAAGTTTTCCTTGGGGAAGCAAGGGCATAAGACCATACAAATGGAAAGTTGCTACAAAATTATCTAAATATTGTGCCTAATCTTCCTAAACAAAAAAGAGTATAAGAGTTTAAACAGGTTAAAGCTCCATTAACGATACATATTGTAAAAAAGCATACCGGAAATTCGAATTTCTTTTTAGCTTTTAGAAGAACATCAACAGCATCAGTATAAGTTAGCTGCACAAAATCTTTTACAGCCACATCCTGCATATAAAACAAAGTGTTAGCAGAGAGCATACTTCAACACAAATAGGCTAAAAGTCAGAAAATACACCTCAAAGGTCATAGTGAACACTTAAATTCAAGAGGCAAGTTTTTTAAGGTCGTGCACAGGGATTAAGGGGTGCACTATTGCATTGGCATTGAATTTGATAAGTAGTATTTTAGTTCATATTAACATTAAAATATAAGCACAGATATTAAGCAACATATGAAGAAATACGATATATATCTTAAATGGACAAATAATACGGAGAAGGTGGAAATCATGAAAAGAAAACACACATTCAAACGATTGATATTAAGTGACATAAGAAGAAATAAGATATTCTTTTGTCTTAAATGGACAAACAATATGGAAAAGGTGGAAATCACGTAAAGAAAACACCCACATTCAATCGATTGATAATGCCCTTCTCAATCCAAGTGTCGAAAAACTCCATATCTTCCTTGCAATTCTCAAGAATGTACTTCACCTGAACAAAGATAAAGAAAGAAACATCAGGTTCAAACTTTGATATCCTCATCTTATCTTCACTATATTTATTTTTTTGGCCAGGGACCTTATCTTCACTTAATTTAGTATAAATAGTGGTAATTTACGTTCAAAGCCAAAAGTTTTTAAGAAATTCACTTGAAGTTTAGAGTCGAGTTTAAGATTAATATGGGCTTCCAAAAGGTTGAGATAAGTCAAATTGCAGGCTAAACAGATCACATAATACAACAAGGTTAGATAAGGAAGAAGCAGGTCAAGAATTAGAGTACACACCTGTTGTCACCAATTTTTAGTCTGTCCTGTTGTCACACTAAGTGATGACATTAAAAAACTCACTTCTCTAGAGGATTAAGTAATTGTATGTTACTAGATTATATCACGGACAATGCTCGTGTTTTGTTAGTAATCTTTGCTGATTTTCTGAAATATACTTTATTTTATACGCTATTTTAATTAGCAATCATTTGTTTACAACTCACCATCTTAGATACAGTCGCTCCTCATCTCAACGTTAAATTAAGATTTTTGCTGATTGATCAGCGATTATTAAGATTCTTTACTGATTTATTAGCGAWTTTCTTAATTAGTCATTCCTACTTTCTTCTATAAAAACCCTCAAATTTTCATAAACAAGGACGATTCTTCTTCTCATCCTCTTTTTTACTTATCTTTCACTAATAAAACTTCTTTCTTCTTATTTATTTTTTCTTTTTACTCAAAAAAGGCTTGAATTCTTTAATTTATCAAGTTTTTTAAGGCGGAAAATTGTCCATTAAACACTCAAAGAAAAATCTTCAAATGAGAGGTACTAAGTTTTCTAAGAGTCTTAAAATCAATTTTATTTACTTTGTAAATATGTTAATACTTGTATCATTTAATTCTTATTTTTAAAAAAATCTAAATATTTTGTTAAAGGATTTAATTTGAAAATATCACATATAAAACTAAGATAATTTGGACAATATTAATCATGCTAATTCCTCAATGAATCTTTAACTATGGTTTTGCATAAATACACTGTTAGTGTAATCACCTTGAATAGATTATAATTGGTTTATTATGTTAGCAAATAGTTTAGTTGCTTTTAAATATAATTGACATATACATGAGAAAAACAAGTAAGGTTGACTAATGCTAATATATGACGCATGTCGCCGTATAGTAACTTGCCTCGAATTCAACTTTGGTTCGCATGACACGTTTGGAGTCATCGACAATGGGATCGAAGGGGCAAAAATCATGTTAATTTAGACCTGTCCTAATGTCTATTCCCTCATTTGTTATTATATTTTGTCTAATACATGGTTTTGAGTTTAACTCCCTAAAAATCATTGACGACTATTCATAAATTGTCCCTGTATTTTACGTCATTTGTCTAAAAGGTGGGAGGTGGACCGTGGCTCCTACACACCTCGCACTGTGCATAGAATAGAAGCAACTTGATAATCTTATCAAACTATTGCATGATAATAGATTTGAGAGATAACAACTACATACTCGGAGTAAGCATTGCACAAGCCATGTATCATCGAGATCAGCAATGCAAGTTCTGTTCATATCTGTAAGCCAAGGTTCAGAAAAAAAAGACAATAAAAACAAATCAGAAGATTGTTTTGATTTTAAAACAAAGGAAGCACACACAGAAGCAGAAATAATTGAATTAACAAACTGACGAAGGTAAAGTCAGGGTTACCCAAATTCGGCTAAAATGTCTAGAAGTGTTTGAATTTTACGCTCGGAATGTTGGCCCAAAAGAATATACCTAGTAGAGAAGTGCATACCCAATGGAATACATAAATAGTTATTAGAAGTTAGAACTCCAAAAGTACAGTAGAAGAACGAATTAACAAAATTACATCAGAAAGAGCAGTAGCATATGATTCTCCATTTAAGTTGTCCTGAGACAGTCAAAATGGCCGGCTCCCAAAGAAATCCTGACACAGAAATAACAATCAAATTCATATAATCAATAATAGACATCAATAGTAATATAATCATAGATCAGTGGGGATATTAAGCAAATTTCAAGAAAAATCAACAAACTCCTCCTCTAGTGAGTATCTTACTAGGGTATAGGGTTTAGAACGAAAGAGCTAAATTAATGATTTAAGGCATTTAATCTCTAGCTAAAAGGGTGATAACCTGGCCATAGTCGTTATGGAAGTTAAAAACAAGTACACATACAACAAGGAGTAACGCGAACATTAAGAATAGGCCAACTATGCATAAAAGAGAACATGAGATAGTCAATTGCTCCATACCAGATTATCATCAAGAAGTGGTCTTAACTTAGCTCTAGTGAAATTGTAAAGATTAATAATTAAAACTTCAAAGTTCCAATGCAAAATAAGAGTCTCATAAGCCTATTAGTATAATTCCAGAATATTGGGAGCACTAGCTACACTAACAATTGACTTCTTTACATGATTATCAATCAATCAATCAATCATCAATCATAGCTTAATCCCATATGTAGGGTCGTCTAAACATGAACCAAATGTGATTATTCCGAGATAGGTCATCCACATAAATTTTCCTCCTCCACTCCTCCGATCGAGAGCCTCACTCTCTTGCAATCCAGCTGCTTCAGATCTTTCTAACTCCTTCCCACCAAGTCATTTTGTTTCTCCCTCTTACCTCGTTTAAAATTCCCTGATGCCCACTCTTCCACTTTCGCACCGGTGCCCCACTGAGGTCCGTCTACATGCCCAAACCAACGCAAGCGGTTTCCTTAACTTGCTTGCAATATCTGAACACCAACTTTCTGGCGGATAACTTCATTTCTTATTCGATCTCGTAGAGTGTTCCCGCACATCCATCTTAACATCCGCATCTCGGTGACCACCAACCTTTTGAAAATGCTCTTTCTTGGAGGCCCAACATTCCGTACCAAAAATGAACTAAAAAATGATTACATGATTACATGATTACATCATGCTAAAAAATGAACTAACCTGAGACCAATCAATCAAACCCTCCTCTGTTTTTGGAATCAAACCAGCCGAGGAATTTGAAGCTTCTAGGGAGGTTGGGATCTGTCAACAAACAAGGATTTATTAATGATTAAGAAAACAAAACTGCTGAATTAGATTGTAATATTATTTGGTCCTCAAAGATTCAGTGGTATTCCATACTGGCGCCCTGCTGTTGAAGTTTAGGGTTCACTTTAATGAACAAGTGACCACCTGTCAACTTCTCCAGTTAAGCAAATGATTTAGTTATTCTACTATAGGCATAGACTTTTATTAGTATACAATGAATACTCCAAAGAGTTCAATTGTATCCATTCCTATTTCCACTTTCATAATTTAAATCAATAATTATTACTTCCTCCATTTTTTATACTTGCATCATTGAAATTGGACACAATTTTTAAGGAGATGAGAGAATAAGAGACAGAAAAAAGGAGACCCAAACATTAGGATAGAGATAGAGAGAACCTTTTGCCAAGAAAATAAATGGTGCAAGTAATTTGCAATTTACAAATTTAGGAAATATAAAAAAATCAGGAGAAGTATGTTACACATCAACAGAGCAATAAGAATATGTAGATCACCAACAGCTCTCTTTTCAACATTTCTAAGCTTCAATTACTTGAAACTCTATGGCTATAATTATTCTTTATTCCATTGCTTACGTGGAAAAGAAAAGGAGTGAYAAGGAAGATTACAATAAATAGGACAGACATAGAAGAGAAAGTAAGCAATGGAGAGGAAAATGCGGCATTGCATCCTTCAATAAGGATTACGTTTTATCCCCTTGGAGAGAAAATCATACTTCAATCCAGGGAAAACAAAAATTCATCATTTCCTGCAACACAGATGCTAGTACTGAGTGAAAATACTCAATACTACATGCAATAAATAAATTTACAATATATGATGAGAGATAGTACAAGAAAGCAAAGAAATCAAAGCTCAAAATCTCAAAGATGTTTAGCCAAATGAATAAGAGCAAAACACAAGAATCTAACGGCTACTCTGCGATCACCACTTACCAAAGTAGTCACACAAAATTGTTCTCCAGCACCTTCACAGTCTGATGCAGTGATAATAGGACTTGAGATCCAAACAAACCCATTTTCTTGGAAGAACTTATGTGTAGCATAGGCCAACGCATTCCTCACTCTCGAAACCTAAACCAGCTTGCAATTAAAGTAAACCAAACTGAGATAACTTACGTGGGCAAATTTTTAAACAGGAAAATTTACAACCAAATTCTTAGATATTTGAATCAACTAGTGATAACCTACTAATATCAAGATTTTGATAATGATAATACATATATGATGCATACTATATTTATGCAGCCCCAATATGAAGGTATCATACATGCGAAAATCATCAATCCTTGAAACCTCACACATAATCCTCAATTCTGTTGAAAGAAACACAGCTACAACTAAATGTGATGTAATTATATGAAAAAAGGGATTATCCGATAAGCAAGATAGTCAATCAATCAAAGCTTTAATCCGAGAAGCACAAGAGTACAAACATGAAAATTAGATCTTACCGCACCAAAAGTATTCGTTCTAGGGCGAAGATGAGCTTTAGTCCTGAGAAACTCTCTGCTGACCCTTTTCTTTTGTATGGGAAAAGAAGGATCACTTTCGCCAATCTGAAAAAGTAGCCAGAATCATCAACCATTTTCAGATCAAAATTACACATTGGCTGCTACTGTAAATTGAAACAAAATGCAATAGCATTGAAACAAAGTTTTACCACTACAATCTTGTTCACTTTCAACTCAATTTTCTGTTTCGAACCCGGGCTTCCAACCACAACGCCGTGCACCATAATCGAAGCACCAGTGGCAACGGAACCAGCTTCCACCTGAAAATTACAATTTTCGACGCTTATGGGATGTTTGGTATAAATAATTTTGATGTAGGAAAGGAATTCAAATAATTGCTCGGCAGCAAAATCCCCTCATTTTACCAAATCGAAACAAACTAAGTTTTCTTTCTCAATCAAAACTTCTCATTTACATTTCCACTAGCATAGTAATAGGTAACATTTTAATCATCAATTCCGCTCATTGTCAAATTTATTTTCATTGCYTTTAAATTAACATTAATTCATACCAAACACCACTTAATATGAATCAAAATATTGGAAATTAAAGAAAAGTCAGCAAATTTAAAAAATGGGATGAAGAAAAAGAAACACCTGATGATAACCCTCAGCATCAGAGCTGACTACACATTGCATATTAGAAAGACATGACCCATCATTAACCTCGATAAACGAGAGATTGCTCTGGAACCGGAGAGTCCGGACCCACCCGCGAACGACCAAAGACTGGCCCACCCGATCCAAGCCCTCAAGCGGGCCCCCCTTGATGTCGGAAATACGAAGCCGCTTACGGAATTGGCCAACCTTGGAGTCGACGACATTGGCAGTGTCGGTTTGGTCGGGGGAAGTGAGCGTGCAGAAGCAATTGAAGCGAGGAGGAGGAGAGGGAGAGGAGAGAGAATGAGGGAAATGCAGGAGTGGTCMTGGTGGTTTGATAATGGTGGTTTTGGGAATGGGGAGGAGTGAGAGAGAGAATAAGCGGAGTGCGGTTTGGCGGAGTGCCATGGTGGGAGGGAACACAATCGCCATTAATCTAGTCGTTGGTAGTCGCTACTTCTTGCAACCACGGATAAACAACACCAGCTTCATATTCTCGGGTTTTTGCTGATGGTTTAAGGTTTTGTCACTTGGCTTTTGTCTTCACTTTGGGCTTCACTTTGGACTATTGCGTTGGTGTTTTTTTTAGGACTTAGGTGAAGATGAGAATTGATTCAAAATCTTCAATTGTCACTTCTCATTTGGGTAAGCCTAACTTTGGAGTAGGGTGCCTTAGAAATTTGGACAGCTACCCAAAGTGAGGAAAAAGGAGCACATGCTACGTGTACCCAAAAAGCAGCAAGATGTAATGTGAATTTGAAGAAAGTATTGGCTTTCACACTAGGAGGGGATTTAACTACTTGTATATTTTAGTTACTTTTAAAGTTAAAATGAAAAGGTAATAGGGTTGGGGTAAAACAAGATCGTGGGCCTTAGCACGCCAAATTTCGTCAAACCAATTGATGCATAGACACCACAAAGAATACATTGATACCAGACCATGAAAATATAACAAAGGTTGATGCATAGACACCAAACTATTTCCATGAAATAACTATCTCAGTTCTTAGTTTCATGCTTTGCTTAATCAACGAGGAGTGATAGATATTCAACTATCTCAATTGTCCCTTCTTTGCTTTGCGTAAACTTGCTAGCTGAACCTAAATTCTTGTTCACTTTTGTCCGTTAATTGTGACATCCTCTCGATCTCCACCTTACGAGTAGAACTCTCTATTGTTATATGGAAATTGTTGAGGTATGTTTGTACGTACTTTGTGTTTGATTTGTTACAGAATCCATGTTTAACTAATTGTTYTTAAAATTTGTGAAATTTAAGGTTTGGAATGTTAGTAAATGCTAGTTAGTTGGGCTTGATTCAGTACCGGAATTTGTTTATTTGTGTAGTATTGTTAGCATTTATTAAGCTTAGTTAATGATTATGTTATTTATTTATTATGTGGAGAGCAGTTTGGATATTTGTATTTATTTATTGCGAAATCACATTGTAGTACCT
Organism: Bassia scoparia; assembly: GCA_008642245.1. Lineage (NCBI taxonomy): Eukaryota > Viridiplantae > Streptophyta > Magnoliopsida > Caryophyllales > Amaranthaceae > Bassia > Bassia scoparia. The sequence goes on along the minus strand of SNQN01003848.1, from coordinate 26,479 downwards.
GCTGTTTACTATATTCAAAATAATAATGTGTATTTTTTGGCGTTGCATCTTAATTGACATGAATCCAGTAGGTAATGACCTACCCAATTATGATGGTAACATTATATACCTTAGTGATGATGAAGTTGTTGTTGRTCCCATTGTTTCTGCGGCTGAWGAAGTAAAGTTGGCAGAGAAAGGCGATCAAGGTGATTGTGTACTTCTTGACGATGTTCATGAAGTTGTGGCTCCTTTTGTTACTCCTCCTGGTTAATTATCAATTGTTAATTGAATCTTCTGATTTAATTCCACCCCCCCGAAGTTGGCATGAAGTTTTCATTGTGGGAGGAGGTCGAGAGCTATTTTAGGAGCTATGCAAAACTTGAGGGGTTTGGGATTGTTAGGGGGGCTTCTACAAAGCGGTTTGTAGGAGGCAAGTATATCAATGAGATGAGAAATTGCAACTTTCATTGTGAACGTTCAAGTTTGAAGGATACTAGGGTTAGGGTGAATGGTCGTAGAGTACAAAATCATTCAGTTGGCAGGAAGGGTACTAAATTTGTCACAAGACCTTCGACGAAAGTCAATTACCAAATGAAGGTTTATACAASTAGAACAAGGGAAGGTTTGTGAGAAATTAAGAATGTTGTTTTAGTTCATGTAGGTCATTCCCCCACTCTTGAAAGTTCTAAGTTTGTTAGCATGTTTCAACAAGAAGTGACTGGACATTAACAGGGTAGTCGGTATTGGGTTGAACAAAGTACACTGTGCTTTTGTTAAGGAGAGGAATGGTTTGGTTAACACACCCTTCACTGAAAGAGATATGCGTAATGCACAAGCGAAAGATAAGAGGCTAAAAATGGAGGCAGAGGGTGGTGATGCAAATGCAATGATAAACTATTTCAAAAGGATATGATGGAAGATAATGYTAAGTTCACTACTACATAAAACACCTTAGGCCACACTTTTTTCCGTTGCATTAGGTAGGAATAACCATTGGAAAAGGTTTAGGCAACGGTTTCTAAACCGTTGCATTTGCTGCCGTTGCCTAAGATCTAAAGCAACGGTTTTGTACCTTAGGKAACGGTTTTCTTTTAGTAAGCAAAACCGTTGCCTAAGACCTTAGGCAACGCTTTATTGAACTATTACAACGCTTAATTGATTTGGTTAAACCGTTGCCTAAGATCTTAGGAAACGTTTTATAAACCTATTGCAACGCTTTTTGATATGTCAAAATCGTTGCCTAAGACCTTAGGCAACGCTTTTTTGAACTATTGTAAGGCTTAATTGATTTGGTTAAACCGTTGCCTAAGATTTTAGGCAACGTTTTATTAAACTATTGCAACGCRTTTTGATATTGCAAAACCGTTGCCTAAAATCTTACCCAACGTTTTTTTCAACTATTGCAATGCTTATTTCATTTTGTTAAATCGTTGCCTAAGATCTTACACAACGTTCATATATATATATATATATATTATATATATATATATATATATATATATATATATTATATATATATATTATATATATATATATATTATATTAATATATTATATATATATATTATATATATATATATATATATTTATATATATATATATATATATATATATATATATATATATATATATATATATATATATATATATGTGGCCTGTTTTCGTATATTAGACATGTATTACATGGACAACGAATTTCGTTTCCTTGAGACTTAGTAGCAAACACTTTTTCGATGTAATCATCAAACTCCTTTCTCATATTCATTACTCCATTTAGGAAACATCCACCATTTKATATTTCCCGTACCAACTTCCTAAAATTGTTACTCAAAGAATTAATTTAACAACGCCTAATATAAGGAACTATAAAAAATAAACACAATGATAGAAAAAAGAAGAAGAAGAATGAGTTTACATAGTAGTGCATGAGACCAATGTTAATATCTTAGTGAAACTATGTATGAGAATGAAGCGAAAGAAAAAGGAGTTCCAAATACTAACGCATGAGATCAATATTAGTTTATTGTTCAATATACTACTTAGAGGAAAAATACATTCACTTACTAGTTTAGAACATATAATATACTACATGTATATCACAAGTACAAGTGTAAAAAAATTCAATATAAAAAGGTTAAGATTGATAATAACAATCTGATAATAATAGAAATAGAAGGCAAGTTTTGATGTTGATTACACATTCAAGTCAAGTGTAGTTTATTATATAGAGTAGATAATTGTACGCATAGTTAAAGCCAACAAATATAACAAGAACAACATTCATTACTACTTCAAAACATTGAAAAGCAAATAAAATCAAAGTTCACAAAATTCATGAAGTTATAAAAGGAAATTAGGGCAAAATTATACAACAATTTGGGGAAATCTCAAAATTATACAACAAAAGAAATAAATTTCAAAAAAAAAAAAAATTCAGCTCATCCACATCATGATAACCATACCGGCAATTATTAAATCCTGAAAGGTAAAAAGATACATAATTGCAATCAGATGCTAAAAATTCGACATAAGCCAAGAATTAGCTATCCAAACTCATTTATCAGACTAGTTCAAACAGAAATGTCTAAGCTAAGGTCCAAGTGCAACAGACTGACTGCAATATGAACTAGRAGAAATCTACAGCCTAGAATGACCCTGGTCATTGCAACTACAACATGAATTCCTAGAAGATTGACTATTGCATTTTAAATTGAAGCATTAGAATTGCCTCAATCAATTGAGTCTCGATTTGTAAGTGTTATCATTTGTAGGCTGTAGATTACATGCAAGTTGTTTCTAAGGTTAACTTTGATATCATTATAAATTTTTATTTTTATTTAGTTGTAAAAGGAAATTAGGGCAAAATTATACAACAATTGGGGTAAATCTCAAAAATATACAGCAAAAGAAACAAATTTCAAAAAAAAAAAATCAGCTTTCAATCATCCACATGCAACCAGAAATCAACAGAAAAAAAAAAGAAAACGAAAAAACCATTGATTGAACTTCGGACCATCGCCCAAAGCTCCAGTCGTCGTCGTCGTCGCCACCGCCTAGTGCTCCTTCGACCACCGTCCAAAGCTCCAGCCGCCACCCAATGTTGTAGCCGACCATCGCCTAAAGCTCCCTCGACTGCTACTTCGTATTGCTACTTCGCCCAATTTGTTCGCACTGCTTCGATCTTCAATTCGTTGGTTTAATTGGAATTAACCAAAGAATTTTTGTTTGAATATGAGTTGAAAATTTTCTTTGAATTTGATTTGGAATTTTATGATTGAGTTTTCTGTATTTGGGGTTTAGGGCAGAAAGAGTTGAGTCGTGTAAAGTGAGAGGGTTGAGTAGTGTAATTGGAATTTGATTTGTTTTTAGATTTCCACCAAAATGCAAGAGGGAAAATTTCGCGGCTTCACCAAAATTTTAATAATTGGTCTTAGGCAATGGTTATCCAATAACCGTTATAATAGAGCAAAAAAGCGTTGCCTTAGAGTTTCTTTCGCAACGGTTKTCTAAACCGTTGTCTAAAACCGTTGCCTTAGCCTAAACTGTTGCCTAAAACTGTTGCCTTAGACTAAACCGTTACCTAAAACTATTGCCTTAATATAAACCGTTGCATTTAAGTGTTGCATTTGCTCTTTTATGTAGTAGTGGTTCTATCGTGTCGAGCGGGTTGATTCTACGGATGCTCGAAAAGATGTAATTAATGTGGGTAGATGKTCGCAGTAGGGTAACTTATAAAGATTTTTGGACATCGTTTGTTTTGATAATACATACATTACTAATTAATATGCATTACCCTTTGTTGTGTTTGTTGGTGTAAACCACCATGGGCATTCAATACTGTTTGGGTGTGCTCTTCTTTCACATGAGAACACCGAGACATTTGAGTAGTTATTTCATATATGGTTAACAAATATGATGTCTGGGGCCGAACCCCCTCTTGGTTTCTTGACTGACTAGTGTGCTGCTATGAGGAAGACTTTAGATAAAGAGATGCTTACTACGCGGCATAGATGGCGTTTGTGGCACATATTGAAGAAGTTCGGTGTGAAGCTATGGTCGTATAGTAGCTCTGAAGAAATYACTATTGAGTTGACTAATGTCATTTATGATAGCTTGCTTGCATTTGAGTTTGAGAGTAGATGGTCTGGTGTGATTGAGAAGTATAGCTGGCAGAAAAATGAATGGCTTGAAGGTATTGTTTAGTTTTAATTTTTGCTAGTTTCTTCCATGTGTGTCTGTATGTTGGTGTATTTTTTTTTAATGTCTAAATTTCTTAGGTGATTTGTGGAACTCGAGATATTGCTAAAGTGAGCTTAAAGTTCAAAAGTAATAGTAGATTATTTTTAAAGTAAATTTGGTGATATATATAATACCTTGTTGGTATCATTTTTGTAGGTTTGTATAAAGAACGAGAGATGTGGGTTCCTGCGTATATGAAGGACATATTTTTGGCTGAATGGAAGACTACTCAACGTTCCGAAGCATCAATAGCTTCTTTGATTCAAAGCCTATATTATACAAACCCCCACATTACAAGATACAACCCCCCACAATAATACACGTGCTTTTTTTTTTATCTGTACACATATAGAGATTAGTTGTTAAATATAGTTAATATCAAATGAAGATATTAGTTACGTAATATTAGGATAATATTAGTTGTGGCTTGCTTAGCTTTTATTAGTTGTCAATATTTAAACTATATAATTTATTTAATTAATTTAAATGTAGAGATTACGTAATCATATAATAGAGTATTATATCTATCTATTTTTATAGAATACAAATATTCATCTTATAGCATAAAGTAAATATTCACTAATTGATTTTTAATCTATTTGTTGGATTGATTGTGCTATTAAAAATCTATGGAAAAACAATTTTAATGAGATCATACCTTTAGTAAGTTGAATTCCGCACGAGATGAAAAATCACCTTATTCCTTTGGATGCAGTTGTATTCATGGTGACGATATAAATAATTACTTCTAATATGAATCATCTTAAACCTGAAATTATAAAGTTGTTTATATGGTATAATCATCACTGTTTTTTGATATGGCAAAACAAATTCTATTAAAATACAACTTCAATGAATATCATACCTTTGATTAGAAGAATTTCTCAAAGATCAATAATCCACCTCTTTAATTGTAGTTCATCTTCTCATAGGTACAAGAGTTTATTTGAATTAAAATCATTACAATATTATTGAATCTGTGTAAAGAAAGACGAAATAGATGTTGTTTACGTATAAATATAATATACACATATAGTAGTATATGTTTCACGAAAAAAAAGTAGAGTTTCTGTTTCATGAAAAATAAATAGATGTTGTTTACGTAATGTTAATAATGCTGTTTTAAAAAGATATAGTTTGTTAGTGAATGGATTTTATATAGGGGAAGGCCCAGACAGGTCAACACAAAACATCCAGACCGCCATCCACGAATAAAGCAAATATCTCCAGGACGAAGAGCTCCATCGCTCGCACTAGTTCATCCAAACATCATCCTCCTTGCGGAACAGAAATCCCCGACCGAACAAATATCTGGAAGGGTATCACGAACGACAATTGTCGATGTTTAATACCACAATCCCAGCACAAGACACAACATGGTCCCCGTAATATCACCACTCGAAAACTCGAGAGTAAGCAGAACACGGCGTTGAAACGGAGAACACCGGAATACCCAATCGATAGCAAAGAACTAAACGATAAGTCTTACCGTTCATAGTTTGGCCTAACCGAGATCGGAACTGCCGCAACCAAGCGGAAAGAGTGATCCCCTGCTGAGCTTTCCAAAGGGCAACCTGACGTGAAGACAAGGTGAAGATGGATTCCGCATCGGCAGTAACCTTTGTGGAATATATGTCTGCCAATTTATTGTTGTTATTATTTTACTATTACTATTATTAATTTGATACTACTATTTTATTTTGCAACTAGTATTATTAATTTTGATACTAATATAAACATATATTGCTATCATAATATTATTTACAAGTTATAAATCTTTCTTATAAGTATGAAAAAGGGGTTTTCAAAAGATTTTATTTTATATAATAAAAGGTATGCTAATATTAGAGTTATATTATTTATTAATCAAGTTATTAATGTTATAATATTTTAAAATCAAAGAAAAAACGATCTTCAGAGCTCGGGAAGAACGATTCATCAAAATAAATCTCTCCTTTT
>SNQN01003848.1:7771-19607 GCA_008642245.1 Bassia scoparia | reverse complement strand
CATAAACTTCACTTATTTATCCTTAATATTCATTTATATATAGCCAATGTACACTTATATTTCCCGAGTTTGTCAAAGTTCCCTAATTTATCCTACCCATAATTTAATGAAGTACTATTATTTTTGCCGAGTTTGTCAAAGTTCCCTAATTTATAAACGTAATTTGTTGATCAATCTACGTAATTTGTTGATCAATAACTAATTTTTTTTTAAAAAAAATTGGTAAGCTACAAACGTGGGTAATGAAATAGGGAGTAGTTTTTGATTTTTTTTTTTAAAAAAAACACCATGCGTGAGAGGTGATAGATAATAGGGGAGGGGAGCAAATAATGTGCCACATAAGCTAGGAGAGGGGGTTGTATCTTGCAATGTAGGGGGGTTTGTACCTAATAATTTGCGTCTTTGATTGTTATTTGCACAAGCAGACATAGTTGCATGAGTTTGTGGCCCAATACTTTGTTGCGATGGATTCTAGAGTTGATATCGAAAGGGGAGCCGACGAGGATTACAAGAGAAATGTACGAGAGCTTGTTTCTTCATTCCCTATCGAAGTTCAATTCCAACAGAGGTACACATCTTTGAAATTTGTTGAGTTTCAAATCGAATGTTTGAAATTAATATATGTCTCTTAGTTGGAGAAGAAGAAGATAGCAAAAAACGTTGATGAGTATGTTTCAGATGATAGGATATGACATCGTTGTAAGACAACGGAGAAAGATATTCCCACTAGGATGTACTGTGAGTATATTGTCACATTTGATTCAAGTAAAATTGATGGTTGGTGTCCTTACAAATGCCCACGGTATTGTATGCCTCCATATATTATTTTTATTTTCAGAAAAATTCAGGCTTGTTACAGGTTCAACCTTTTTTTGGCAAGTCTACTGAAAATGGAGGTTTCAGAAAATGAACATGAAGAGTCAACTGAGGATGACGTCGTAAATACAACGAAATATTTTTGTAACGAAATCTTATATTAATCCCAAATTATGACGTACAATCAATATACGGCGTGGCATAATAATTTTTCAAACGGAACAAATTGAAATGAATTTATGTTGTTAGGGTAGTATGTTACTGAGCCTCGGCTCACGATGTTGCCTTTTGTTTTAGGTACCAAAGAGGGCAACAAGATGGATTAGTGGTGAGAACGAACAAGTTAGATCGTGCTTTTTAGTTCAATATAGTAAACTCTACTTAGTTAACTATTGTATTAAACTCTAGTTTAAGCTTTTAGAATAATTACGACTTGTATCACGACTTTTTATTTAATATCACGAGACTTATGTTTTATTAATCTCAATGGATTTTAATTTATTATTTATGCGCCTTGTGTTTCTCCACTGAGAAACGCGACACGTCCCGCTCCGACTAATCTAGGATTCCGTTGCTAGATTAAGCTTAAATAAACTTAATAAAACGGTTAAAAGTCGGGGCGTGACAGCTGTCGGGTACAATTAGTTCGTTGTGAAATACTTAATCAAACTTATTACTATCTTACTCCATAAGTAGGATCCCGCATCACACACCGACTTCTTCCACATAACTATTTCCAAGTCTCAGTGTATAAGGCAACAACCATACAAACGTAATACAAATACAATACCATGATCAAAACTTGATATATTAACCCATACATACATCTTTTTATTTCGGTCAAAAGCAAGGAAAAGAAAGGTTGTTACCTCAAAGTCTAACCCACCGCCTAAGGCAAATATGAGCGAATAGCAGTACTTTAGAGAAGTGACTTTACCACTACATACATCTTAATAAAATCGCWTCTTCRCTATAACAGGTTAATAAAGTGTAATTAAAACAAATTAACATTTGCAGTCAAAGCACTTATTCAAACCATACGACACTAAGAAGAAGTTAGTCATACTGTGTTCTTAAGCTTTCATGTAGTCCAACTTCGTCATGGAATACAACACTAGCATTGTTGACATAGRTCAAAAGCTTTCTCTTAATATTAGGGCCCTGGCGTGAAAACAAATCGACCACATAATCAWCATGCCAAAGAGCCACGCTTTGCATGGTGGGTCTTTTCAATCTACTACTCCTACATCGATTAACATTGCAAAACAAAAAAGACAAAGTATTAYGTACATCGGATGCACAATAAATTTATTGTGCATCAGATTATAGTGACCCTTTTGGTTAATATATTAACCCTTTTTATCAATATAGTGACCCTTATTTTTTATGACTATATTAATGTAAAGTGAAATGAGTCACTATATTGATATAAAGGGTCACTATATTGATATAAAGAGTCACTATATATTTGATGCACAATAAATTTATTGTACATCTGATGCATACAATACCTTCTGAACAAAAAAAGGTGCAAATAAAACACTACCTACTAAACTAGTAGATCGATATGTATTATCATCTAAACAGAGACCCCTAACAATATCCACACTTTCATTATCACGCTCTCTTAGTTCCTCAAACACCGCATTAACAACATTATGGACTGTCCTCCTCCAATCAATTGACCCTGACTAGTTAATCGAGTTACTACCATCTTCTTTCACGATGAATGTGATCATCTCCCACTCGTCCACTACGATTTACATCATTACAATGTTGCGATGGTTCTCTTTTGTCTTCATTTTCCACAAAACCATCACCCATCTCCTCCATATTACATACCGAATGGCGAGCATTAGACATTTCTCTTCCATCCATGTTTCTTACTAATTGTAACCTTTGTTTCTTTGTCTTTTTACTAAGGTGAGGATTAGAGTTATCATTTAAGATTTTTCTTCTTTCTTTCCTACGTCTACCATCATGCTCTTCATCCTCATCCATTACAAAAAAAAAAAAAAACTGCTTTTAGGGACAGACAAAATCCGTCCTTAAAACCTTCGTCACTAAACCAATTTAGCAACGGAATCTCAAAATTCGTCCGTAAATTATGAACGGAAATTTAGGGACAGAATTCAAATCCGTACTTAGTTTAGGGACAGAATTCAAATTCGTCTTTTATTTAGGAATTCAATTCCGTCCCTAAACTTAGGGACGAAAATCAAATTCGTCCCTTTTAGGGACAAAATTTTAAAAATCCGTCCATAATTAAAATGAACAAAAAAATTTGTGGTGATTACTCTCAGTCACCTCTATTAATCACCTATTGACCTATTAATCACCATTTGATCACAACACTCGTCCATCTCTTGAGTGGAATCGAACTCCTTACCTCAAAGTCACAAACTAACTACTCCAAATACAAACTTGTATTCTTATTCGGTAAAATTTGTTAATATGTACTGGAACAATTAGCGACGGATTGCTGAGTTTATGAGAGCAAAACGTATTCTAAAATTTAGGGACGGATGATTTCAGAAATCTGTCCCTAATTTAGGGATGGAATGTAAAATCCGTCCCTAAATTTCATTTTTCTTCTTTTGCAAATTCGGACCCTCTATAGACCGTTTTTGGACTTTTCTGTTGACCCTAACCCCCTTTGGACTACCAACCACCACTGACTAAGTTCACCATGCTTTGTTTGGCAGCCTTTTTTCTATGCATTTTCTTAGGTTCTTAGTGTGACTAAACGAATCCTTTTACATTACATACAAAAAATTAAATTAAAATAAGTTACACAAAACTAAATTGGATTTTGAACAGTTAAAAAACAATAGAAACAAGGAAGCAAAAATAGCAAATTATACACTCAAAACAAATGTCAAGCAAAACAAACAATATTTAGCAGTTTACCTTCAAAGCAGAAAAAACCTTCAATTGAAAACGTCAAACTTGGAGTAAAACCGTAGTAGCAATGGTGGAGAAGCCTTTTTCTAGGTTCATCGTCCTCTTCCCAGTAACACAAATATAAGCAACATTATTAACACAAATAAAATTTCCCTTTGCAGAAGATCATGAGATCATCTACAAAGCATAAATTGTTAAATTTAAGCTTGGAGCATCTAGGATAGAATTGAAAGTTGCTTTTGCCGCTTAGATAGTTGAATTTTTTTATCAAGTAATCCGTACAAAGGACAAAAATAAGGGGAGATAAGGGATCACGTTGTGTTAACCCTCTATTAGCAAAGAACACTTCAGTATAACCTCCATTAAACAAAAGTGTGTAGCTAATTGTAGTGATACAAGACATGACAATTTGGATAAAATGATAAGGAATCACATTGTGTCAACCCTCTATTCAACAACTTATGTACAAAACTTTGTTCTATAGTGTCAGATGCTTTTTGTAGATCCACTTTCATAAGACACCCTTTAGATGCATGCTTTCTAGTTCTAGAATATTTCACAATTCATTCAAGTTTTTTTAATTCTATACTTTGAACATTTCACAATTCATTCATTTTATTAAAATATCAATCTAAGTCCTTATTTTAGATCTATCAAACTCCAACATTTTGTATTCTATCAATATTCAGTTTTTTTTTTTCCAAATTTCTTATCGCTTTTTTTATTTCAATTTTTGGTAGTGAAAAAAAGTGAATTATAATCAGATTATTATTATTCTTTTTATGACATAGCAAGTTTTCTCTCTACATCTTCTTCATCATCATCATTGTAACCTCACAATTGCACTTAGTGATTGATTTTGTTCTTCGTTGTATCTCCTATTCAAATTTGATGCAACCTATTCTAATGATAAGGGTCGGAATATGTTTTTGGGAAAGTGTTAATCATGCCTTGAAGAATTTGTTTTGTTGTTTATTCTTTGTATTTCTTCACAATTCTCCCAACAATGCAAAAAAAATACCTTCAAAGATGTGTACTATCAAAGAATTGACAACAAACAATATATTCAAAGATGCGTTGTTTGTCATTTACAAGTACTAGTCGTTGCACTGCGCGCGATGCACATGGTGTCCTGGCGGACGGTGTGCTAACGGAAGTTTACAATAAAGATGATCGATCATCAATTAATCACACTACTACAAAAATTGGATAAAACACCATATTTAAGAGACCGATGGTGTATTAAAACCGGCCTCTTAACTTAAGAGACCGAATATTCATGAAAATCGGTCTCTTAGCTTTGTCTAAAAGACCGGTTATTTATAAATTAAAACATCTCTTAAAGTTCAACAAATTAAAGAAACCGATTTTAAGGTAAAATCGGTCTCTTTGATCCAAGTGGGCCCAAAAATTCAATTCATTATTGCACCACATGTCACACCCACACATCACCCCTCTCTCATCCATTTCATCACACAGTCAAACCTCATACATCTCTCATCCTTACCTGCTTTGTCCTCACACCTCACTGTCTCTCCTCTCTTTTTTTCGGATGCCGCTTCTCATCTCCTCTCTCTAGTCACACCTCACTCTCTCTCCTCTCATCTCTTTTCTACTTCCATTTTTCACAATTCTTTCCAATTCACTTAACACCTCCGTGACGCCACCCCACTCCTCGTCGTCCACTGTCATCCCTTTCCTTCCGTCTTCTCCTTTTCTTTTCCAAGATTTTCTGAGGTAATTTTTTGAATTTTTTTGAGTTTATTTGAGTTTTGTTTTTCGTCTTTTAGATGAATTGTTTTTTTCAGATCTATATTTATTTTAGATCGATTTTCTTCACTTTCAGATCAATCTTTTGTTTTTAGATTGAGTTTTTTTAGATCTATCTTTTGTTCCTTTGAAGTTATCTTAGTTTTTGAGCTTTTTTCGTCTAAAATTTCTTTGCAGTTTTCATCTAAAATTTTCGTCTTAGGCTTTGAGATTTTCGTCTGAAATTGTTCTTAGTTTTTTTTGTCTGATATATTTTTTTGGGCATTTTTTCCAGATTTTTTGGATGATCTATTTGTAGTTCTAGGTTATTTTTGTTTTTGGTTTTCTTTTTTTATTTTGACTCAAGTTTTTTTCGATTTTGTTCTGTACTTTTCGATTTTAAGTTTGATTTTTGGTATTATACTTTTTTTTCCAGGTTATTTTTCGATTTTCAGTTGTGTTCTTCAATTCTCAGTTTTTTTGGGTCTTTTTCCCCCATTTTTAATTTTTTTTTTCGATTTTGTTTTTTTTTGTATTTTGATTTTGATTTTTTACTTTTGTATATTTTTGATTTATGGTTGATTTTTGTTTTTTGATAATAACAAGCACATCTTTGTCAAGTTAATTTGATGGTAAGGGGATAATTCGCTAAAGTTTTTTCGTAAAACAATAGGGTTCAAGCTTGAATATATCGACTTTGTTGGAATGTTGGGTTGAGGGTATGAGTGTTGATTTGATTTTTGGTTGTTTTTTCCCTAAGATCTCTAAAAAAATATTGAATTATTTGTTATCAAAGATTCGAACTGTGATATTTCTAGTTTTTTTGTTCTGTTTTGCAGTTTTTTAAGCATTTATTAAGGGAATATGCAAATCCTATCTCCGCTGAAGACTTGTATTGTTAGTAAGTTTAATTTTTATAAACTATTGTAATATAAAGTTTATTTTATTGGAATTTTATATCATTTTAATTACCTTATAAAATCAAGTTTTTGTTATGACATTTAAAATAAGTTTGAGTTATTTGATTTGAATTTGGAACAATTTGTTGGTGGCAGTATTGGCGGTATTGTAAATTTAGAGTTGGCTTTTTTTAAAAAATTTCAAGATACCTTAGAGATCGGTCAAGAAGAATATCCGGTCTCTTTGATTGCTCAGTTGACAGAAGAAAAAGTACATAAGAGACATGTTCTAAGTGTCAGAACTGGTCTCTTATCTTTAGACCAAAGAGATCGGTTTTATAGTTAATCGGTCTCTTAAATAAACGTAAGAGACCTCAAAATTAAACCGAACTGTTACCCAAAGAGACCTCCTAGATGTAGACCTACCGGTTGAGTTGTGGTCTCTTTGGTTGATTTCAACCGGTCTCTTAGGGCTTTTTTTGTAGTAATGTCACACAATGGCCAGCATTATTGCAAGCCAAATTATAAATACCATAAAAAAACCAAACGTGTAGCATATAATATGTTGGCTATAGTTTTCTAATGCAAATGAAGAAACATGTTAAATTACTGGTGCAAATTGACATACATGGGAAGGAAATACAACTATTATTATGAAAGATTGATAAATAAAGGAATTGGACATGGAAATTTACAATTTGTAGTAATGTAGATACCTACATTTATCTCTAGCTCAAGACGTTAGGGGCGGAGCCAGAAAAAACGATTGAAGGGGACTAAATTCATGATTATATGAACATGACTATGAATTTGTTTCAAGTGTTACCAGCACTAATACTGTATTATGTGAAATAAAGAAGTTTCTTCTTATTTTTTATTTTTGTTGTACAATATCTTTTATTTAGCCATTGGGTTATCAATCAAAAGTTTAACAAAATTAAGCAAGGTGTAAAATAAAATTAAAATCGATCATAAAAGATCAATAGCAAAGCATCACAAAATATAACAAGGATTATATATATTTGAACAATCAAGTCAAAAGTACGAAGTACTAAAACAAACTAAACAAAAAATGTGATAAATTGTATGAATTGTTTGAGCAAATTTAATGAGACCCAAATGATTGTATTTTTCTTATGTCACAAAATATGTTTTAAGTGAAAAGTATGAACAATGTAAAAAGTATAATTATTGAGTTTATTTTGTTATAGAGAAAGTAGTACAGAGTATTTTTTATCAATAGCCAATATTTTTATTTGTATTACTCAAGTAGTAGCCTAGGATATAGGACCAAATTCTCCTCCTCCTCCTCCTCCTCCTCCTCCCCCTCCCTTCTTCTTCTTCTTCTTCTTCTTCTTCTTCTTCTTCTTCTTCTTCTNTCCACCTCTTTAATTGTAGTTCATCTTCTCATAGGTACAAGAGTTTATTCTTGAATTAAAATCATACAATATATATGAATCTGTGTAAAGAAAGACGAAATAGATGTTGTTTACGTATAAATATAATATACACATATAGTAGTATATGTTTCACGAAAAAAAAGTAGAGTTTCTGTTTCATGAAAAATAAATAGATGTTGTTTACGTAATGTTTAATAATGCTGTTTTAAAAAGATATAGTTTGTTAGTGAATGGATTTGATATAGGGGAAGGCCCAGACAGGTCAACACAAACATCCAGACCGCCATCCCACGAATAAAGCAAGATATCTCCAGGACGAAGAGCTCCATCGCTCGCACTAGTCATCCAAACATCATCCTCCTTGCGAACAGAAATCCCCGACCGATAACAAATATCTGGAAGGGTATCACGAACGACAATATGTCGATGTTTAATACCCACAATCCCAGCACAAGACACAACATGGTCCCCGTAAATATCACCATCGAAAACTCGAGAGTAAGCAGAACACGACGTTGAAACGGAGAACACCGGAATACCCAATCGATAGCAAAGAACTAAACGATAAGTCTTACCGTTCATAGTTTGGCCTAATCCCGAGATCGGAACTGCCCGCAACCAAGCGGAAGAGTGATCCCCCTGCTGAGCTTTCCAAAGGGCAACCTGACGTGAAGACAAGGTGAAGATGGATTCCGCATCGGCAGTAACCTTTGTGGAATATATGTCTGCCAATTTATTGTTGTTATTATTTTACTATTACTATTATTAATTTGATACTACTATTTTTATTTTGCAACTAGTATTATTAATTTTGATACTAATATAAACATATATTGCTATCAATAATATTATTTACAAGTTTATAAATCTTTCTTATAAGTATGAAAAAGGGGTTTTCAAAAGATTTTATTTTATATAATAAAAGGGTATGCTAATATTATGAGTTATATTATTTATTAATCAAGTTATTAATGTTATAATATTTTAAAATCAAAGAAAAAGCGATCTTCAGAGCTCGGGAAGAACGATTCATCAAAAGTAAGGAACTAAGTTGCTAATGCGGATGGAGGTAACATATATTGTTGACACCTTATGAAATTGATTTAAGAACGTATGATGATTTGTAACATCTATTGTTCACACCTTATGAAATTGATTTAAGAACGCGAAAAATGTATGATGATTAGTAACATCTATTGCTAACCCTCGCAAACCCTTTATAAAATGTTTATGAAAACGATTTACGAATATGAGATCGTGTAACATCTATTGCTAACCCCCCGCAATCCCTTTGCAAATGTTTTTGAGATTGATTTACGAATATGAGATCATGTAACATCTATTGCTGACACCTTATGAAATTAATTTAAGAACGCGAAAAATATATATGATGATTTGTAACATCTATTGATAGCACCCACGATCCCTTTTATAAATGTGTTTATGAAATTGATTTACGAATATGGAAATGGTTTGTTTAAATATTATTATTCTTGATTGGATTGTGGGATTTATTTTATGATTTGATTTAAAGAACGATGGCTATAATATTGATTTCAATTGTGGTTTTATGAAAGAACGATTGTTTTGACGAAACTTTATAAACCAAGTTTTATGATTTTGAAATGATGACAAGTTCACGCTTAATGATTAAAAGAAGCGAAACATGATAAAGAAAAGTAAATTACGAGACTCTGACATTATGATGATATGTTTCGCTGCCCCTCGTGGGTATGCCCTGTTTCGCTGCCTATTCGTGGATATGCCCTGTTTCGCTGCCCATTCGTGGGTATGCCCTGTCTCGCTGCCCCTCGTGGGTATGCCCTATTTCGATGCCCATTCGTGGGTATGCACTATTTCGCTGCCCCTCGTGGGTATGCCCTGTTTATGTAAAATAATGATGGTGGCACGCCAGTTGCCTAAATATGAATGGATGTAAATGATAATGGGAATTGTTATAAGATGAATTATGATAATGTTAAAATGATAATGTTGGTAATTATGTTTATTATTCGTTTGATTTTATTGGAACGCTTTTATGAAATGATTTCAAAAAGGTTTTACTCGATTCTAAAGCTCCCTTTCTGTTTTCAAACGGAACAAATTGAAATGAATTTATGTTGTTAGGGTAGTATGTTACTGAGCCTCAGCTCACGATGTTGCCTTTTGTTTTAGGTACCAAAGAGGGCAACGAGATGGATTAGTGGTGAGGACGAACAAGTTAGATCATGCTTTTTAGTTCAATATAGTAAACTCTACTTAGTTAACTGTTGTATTAAACTCTAGTTTAAGCTTTTAGAATAATTACGACTTGTATCACGACTTTTTATTTAATATCACGAGACGTATGTTTTATTAATCTCAATGGTTTTTAATTTATTATTTATGCGCCTTGTGTTTCTCCACTGAGAAACGCGACACGTCCCGCTCCGACTAATCTAGGATTCCGTTGCTAGATTAAGCTTAAATAAACTTAATAAAACGGTTAAAAGTCGGGGCGTGACAGCTGTCGGGTACAATTAGTTCGTTGTGAAATACTTAATCAAACTTATTACTATCTTACTCCATAAGTAGGATCCCGCATCACACACCGACTTCTTCCACATAACTATTTCCAAGTCTCAGTGTATAAGGCAACAACCATACAAACGTAATACAAATACAATACCATGATCAAAACTTGATATATTAACCCATACATACATCTTTTTATTTCGGTCAAAAGCAAGGAAAAGAAAGGTTGTTACCTCAAAGTCTAACCCACCGCCTAAGGCAAATATGAGCGAATAGCAGTACTTTAGAGAAGTGACTTTACCACTACATACATCTTAATAAAATCGCWTCTTCRCTATAACAGGTTAATAAAGTGTAATTAAAACAAATTAACATTTGCAGTCAAAGCACTTATTCAAACCATACGACACTAAGAAGAAGTTAGTCATACTGTGTTCTTAAGCTTTCATGTAGTCCAACTTCGTCATGGAATACAACACTAGCATTGTTGACATAGCTCAAAAGCTTTCTCTTAATATTAGGGCCCTGGCGTGAAAACAAATCGACCACATAATCAACATGCCAAGAGCACGCTTTGCATGGTGGGTCTTTTCCAATCTACTACTCCTACATCGATTACATTGCAAAACAAAAGACAAGTTTAAGTACATCGGATGCACAATAAATTTATTGTGCATCAGATTATAGTGACGCCTTTTGGGTTAATATATTAACCTTTTTATCAATATAGTGACCTTTATTTTTATGAACTATATTAATGTAAGGAAATGAGTACTATATTGAATATAAGGGTACTATATTGATATAGAGAGTCACTATATATTTGATGCACAATAAATTTATTGTACTCTGATGCATACAATACCTTCTGAACAAAAAAGGTGCAAATAAAACACTACCTACTGACTAGTAGATCGATATGTATTATCATCCAACACAGAGACCCCTAACAATATCCACAACTTTCATTATCACGCTCTCTTAGTTCTCAAACACCGCATTACAACATTATGGACTGTCCTCTCTTCTTCTTCTTCTTCTTTTCTTTCTTCTTCTTTCTTCTCTTTTCTTCTTTTCTTCTTTTTCTTCTTTCTTCTTCTTCTTCTTCTCTTCTTCTTCTTCTTCTTCTTCTTCTTCTTCTTCTTCTTCTTTCTTCTTCTTCTTCTTCTTCTTTCTTCTTCTTCTTCTTCTTCTTCTTCTTCTTCTTCTTCTTCCTTTTCTTCTTCTTCTTCTTCTCTTCTTCTTCTCTTTCTTCTTCTTCTTTTCTTCTTCTTCTTCTTCTCTTCTTCTTTCTTCTTCTTCTCTTTTCTTTCTCTTCTTTCTTCTTCTTCTTCTTCTTCTTCTTCTTTTTCTTCTTTCTTCTTCTTCTTCTTCTTCTTCTCTTCTTCTTCCTTCTTCTTTCTTCTTCTTCTTCTTCCTTCTTCTTTCTTCTTTCTTCTTCTTCTCTTCTTCTTCTTTCTTCTTCTTCTTCTTCTTCTTTTCTTCTTCTTTCTTTCTTTCTTTCTTCTTTGCTTCTCTTTTCTTCTCTTCTTCTCTTCTTCTTTCTTCTTCTTT
>SNQN01003847.1:33819-57001 GCA_008642245.1 Bassia scoparia | reverse complement strand
AGAGGGATTAAAGAAGGGGGTAGGGGTACCATTCACCAGTACAGAGGAGGACACAGAGGACACACAACTCATAATTAAATTACAAGAGTGTTTGTCAAAGCCCTTCCTAACCAGTGTCTCAAAAATAAAGTCTCACTCTAACCTGTCATATGCTTTCTCTAAGTCAATGCTCAAAGCCATCCARCCCTTTCTCCCTTTTCTTTTCCTCATAGAGTGTAGGATTTCAGTGGCCACTAGGTAGTTAAGGTCAGTACCTCTACCTGGTAGGAAGCTATTCTGGTTAGGGGARACTAGGTCAGGAAGGAGTGGTCTTAGTCTCTGAACCAAAACCTTAGTGAGAATTTTWTAGGTAGTGTTGCACAGACTAATAGGCCTAAACTGTTTGATAGACTCAGGATTATCTACCTTGGGGATCAAGCTGATGTAAGTTCTATTTAGGGTCTCAGGAATTCTTCCTTCCTCCAGGATGTCAGAAATGTATTGGGTGACCTCTRTCCCTATCTYATTCCAGTGTTTTTKGAAAAACATTGGATGGTAACCAWCMACCCCAGGAGCCTTTAGAGCCCCCATGCTGAACACAGCTTTCCTAACCTCAGACAAATTTGGTTTGTAAGTCAAGCTAGTGGAGCCACACAGAGGACTACAAAAGGGGACCCTAATCCTATCAGTGGTAAGCAGGGAATGGAAAAACTCTTGGATATGGTTTCTCAAGGCCAAAGGATGATTAATTTCACCCCCTACATCATTTACCAGGGACAAGATCCTATTCCTTTTCCTTTTAATTTTTACTGACTGGTGGAAAAAACTAGAATTCCTATCACCACCTGCAAGCCAATTCTCCCTAGCTCTCACCTTCCAGTATAGCTCCTCCTTTTCTAGTACAACATCAAGTTCCTGACTCAGACAGCATTCAAGGTCCCATAGATAGGAGCTATTGGGTCTGGACTCAAGGGCTATTTGGATACCACGGATTCTAGCCTGCAACCTCTTTTTCTGATGGAAAAAATTTGTACAGTTGGTCTGACTCCAGTCCTTAATGACACTAGAAAGCAGGTCCAGTTTTTGATGGAGTGGGGCAAAGGTGGTAGACCAAGTATGAGCAATCAAGGGTACAAAACTAGGTTCACAATACCAAGAGGGTTCTATCCTAAAAGGTTTAGTGGCAGAACTAATAGGGTTGTTGGGACTTTGTGTGGAGAGTAGAACTGGTGCATGATCCGAAGAGTGCCTAGGAAGATTGATCACATGTGAGTGAGGCCAAGTCTCCAACCATTTACCATTGAYTAGGGCCCTATCCAGTTTGCATTGGATAGGTCTCCTTTTAGACTTATTTGTCCAAGTGAAACGCAAACCAGTACTACCTAAATCAATGAGACCTGAACTGGAAATACAGGAATTAAAAGCATTACATCTGCTCAGCACCACAGGCCTCCCTCCCAACTTTTCAGATTGGTTACGCACCTCATTAAAATCACCAATAACAATCCAAGGAATATCTATATCTACAGACATATCAACTAATTCAGACCAAGTAATTTTCCTTCTACGTAATTTAGTACTTGCATAAATGCCAGAAAAAACAAAGGTGGATGCAGAATCCTTTACCTGGACTACTCCATGCAACGAGTGTAGATCCTTGCCAATTGGAGTGAAACTCACTCTAGCAGAATCCCACAGCAGCAGCACGCCACCAGAAAAGCCCACTGGTTCCGCGAAATCCCACTGGTCAAACGGAAGTCCTTCACAGATAGATTTTGTATGCAGTGCAGAAGTTCTGGTCTCAGTAATCAAGAGCATCCCAGGGTTGTGATGTTCAATAATATGCAACACATGTCTTTTGAAGCTTGGGCGAGCAATACCCCTGGCATTCCATGCGACAATATACATATCAGCAGGTAAGGGTTGAATTTCCAGATTCCCTTGAATCTCTCTGTCTAGAAGGGATTTCATCCTCTTCCATTTCTTCWTCTTCTGGGGTGGGATACAGATCACCGGTGCTAGGGTCAGTGTTGACACCATCAACCCTTCCTTCTGCTTGGTTGGATCCATGTGCAGCACTATCCTGTTGGTGTGTTCCACAGTTCTGAACAAGTTGAAGGCATTCGAGAAGCTGCTGGCTTCTATCACTGTAGCATCTGAGGTCAACYGATAGATTTGCCTCGATTGAGGCAATATCGGCTGAGGATCCAGCAAGAACAAAATATCGTCGTCCACATGAACTGTCTCGTCTCTGTCCGGTACACTCTTGAGCCATATCTCGAAATGTTTTGCCGCTATTGGAAAGGAGCCTCGCAGATCGTCGAGGTTCGGAATATGAGCAGGGATGAAGGTTGCTCCATCCTGAGTCATCACCAGATCCACATAAGGTAGATCGACCCTCTGAGGGTTGAGCATGAACCTTCTTATCAGCTTCTTTGGAACCCACAGTCTTCCGGTTTCTGTCTGAGCATAAAACATCCACTGCATCGGGTCGACCTCTATATGAGTCCATATTGGTCTCGCGTTGCAAGTTAAAGTTGGTGGTGCTGGAATGGGGTGCTTGATCGAGCACRTTCTGTCTGGGGAGATGGGAGGGCGTTTGTAGAGGGCTGGGTGATCTGGTGGTGGTGAGTCTGGTGGAGATGGTGTGGATGGTGTTCGAGGTGGTGATTCTGGCGAAGAGTAACCGTAATCCATTGCTTTGGGGTAAAAAATGAAGTTGAAGTTGAAGTGGAAGTGTTGTTGAAGTGTAGCAGGTAATGTAAGGGGGTTAGAGGAAAATGAGGGGTTAGGGAGGCTCAGGTAGCTAGGAAATCTCGAGGATTTGGTATGGACCACACACTCCTTATCACGAACATGTGTGCATTATCCAAAGGAGGAAACCACATTTTGTTTTATACCCGCGTCGCCCACACACAGAAGATCATGACTCCTCAAGAGACAGTACCTTCACATAGTGTATTACCGAGCTCCATAGCAGGTGCCTCCACGTGAGCCTTCTAAAATTTCATTTCCCGCTCACTTTGTTAGACGACCATCCGTACTCTTTTTGCTGGATTTCTCCCTACCGGTAGTGTGGCTTCTTCCTACAACGGTATCCAAACAGGGCCGTTTTGGCTAGCATTTGAGAGTTCATTTGCTTCCCTCTTGTTCTTGGCTTGACTTTCGTCTTTGTTTCCTCGAGGAAGCCACAGTGATCCAGGTTGAGGTGGTTCCAAAGAACTTGATGGGTTGCCGATGGTAATCTCCTTGCGAAACATCTGATGATTAGGAGGTCTGCAAGCTTCTCCATCTCCTCTCGTTAGGGTTTACCGTGGCACAAATATGACCGATGGTTTGACATGTAGGCACCATTTGGCACCTCTCCATATGAGTGGGCTGTTCAAAGGACCCAAAATTCACCCGACGGACCAATGGTTTTTGCCAGATAACAAGCACCTTTAACGAGCAAACATCTGTCCTACCTGCAGCCCTGAGATCCGCCGTGATAAATTTACCCAGATGGCTACCAATTATGCGCAATAATTCCGATTATGAAACCAACTGGAGTTTCGGCAGGATACCAGAGAGGGTAAAAGAGATGCACGCTTTGGATGGCTAAACCCCGGTGACCACTTCTGGAGAGGAATTTTCCATTGACAAACCAAGGACCACCTAAAGCCCGTTCCTTAATTGCTGGGGAATCCGGACTAAAGACATAGAATCCCTTACCCAGTGCGCACAACTTTGGTGAGGCCTTAAGATTCCATAATTTAGTGATTCGAGAGGATAGGTAGTCAAAGGCAAAGGATCCTCCAACCACCTTAACAATAAGGGAATCTACCCATTTCGCAGTAACGGACTGTAGGAGCAAAGGTGGGACAGAGATGGTGAGGCAGTCTGGGGTGGTGGTCAGCTGTGGAGTTTCAGGCAGGGTGGTTTGAGGTGGAGTGGATTGAGGTGGAGTGGAAAGAGTTGGATTAGGAGCGGAATAGGTGAGAAGTGGTGGGGTATAGGCTTCAGTAGGTGGGATAGGAATAGTAACAGGGACATTGGCAGCTGCTTCGGCGTAGGATYGCGGACCAACGGTGCTTACCTGGTGTCGTTGCTGGTTGCTCGGAGTAGTCGCAACCGAAGGTGTCTCATCTAYCACCTGCAAGAAAACACTCTCTCTCTYTGTTTCTCTCTCTAACATATCAACAAGTTTTTCTTCCTTCTTTAACATGTATTACTTTAGATTTGCTGAAATGCKCTGCTTAAATTAGTACGGAATAATTCCAAAGTTTCGAGGGTCTAAATTCGGCTCAGATTTTCAATCAAAATTCAATTATAGGGAGGAGTTCTCTTATTGCACCTTTATAATTACTCTATAAAACTTACGCCATTTTTACCTTTTCTCTCTTAACTAAAGTACTCTCTTCGTAAAACAATTCGTACAACGATTTTACATAAAGTAAAAATGAAAAATGTTAAATTGTTACGAGAATTGTGTTATGAAGGAAATAATAAATAAACGAATAAATGGTTTAGGGACGAGGATAGTTATGCTTGAATCTCCGAAAAATGGATGYGATTGTTGTTAATACCAGGCAGAAATGCAAGAACAACTCTTATCGCGAGGGTTCAATTCCCCCCTTTCACTTCTAGTTTTCTGTTCTTTAAGTGTTCCAAAGATGAATTGCAGAATTTAACAATAAGGAATGGTTTAACAGAAACAGACATTTTTACTGCCGCAACATATTTCCCGCAATAAGATAAGTGCAACAAAAGGAATATTTTACATACCGAACAAATAATACCCCTTTGTTAAACTSATTTGGTTATGGAGGAAGAACAAATATAACCTAGATGAAGGTGGTGTTTATGCTGAAGAATCTGACGACGCAATCGCCTAAGGACTGAATTAGAGTGGTACCAAGAAAATGTCTAACAATAGTATCAATATGCCAAATTCATAGTGCACTAATCTTAGAATAACTTATTTTGGTAACAACATRGTTACATCCTAAGCCTTCAACTCATGAATAGTTCCCTTGCTGTTGTGCACCTCCAACACTACCACATACATATGAGGAGCAAATTAAAGGGTAAAAGAATACAATGCATTCTAACTGTCACGATATGGCAATTACTACATGCACACTAACTCATAACTCAATCTCAACTAAATGAACTTTTTTACTCTCATCTGGCATTTGATCTAAACTCAATGTGACCAGACCTGACCCAGTATCGTATTCAAACCCGACCTCTTCGGAGTCAACTTGGCATCTCTTGGGTCTTGTTGAAGAGTATGCCCCAAACACCCCACAACCTTTCACCTCCATTTGGACCTTCCCTATCATTTCATCACCATGGGGTGGCCCGTTTTCCACTCGAGCTCCGCTTCTGACTTGATAGACTAGCCCTTCGATGGCCCCACCAGCATTAAACATTTTAATCAGTCCAAATGGGGCAAAGCTGAAGCCTGGGGCTAAATCCTTGATAGGTGTTATGGTAAAAACGTCATATTCCAAGACCTTGAGTGATACTGGCAGTGATACATTGTATGGCAAGGTGATAACCTCACCAGTCCTGTGACGGTACGCAGCACAGTTCCAGTTCCAGTCAGTGGGGTCCACTGCTGCCTCGGTGATCAGGTGGACATCTCTGCCACGGACAACACCTGTAAGGGCTTCAGGTCGGGTAGGGTGAAAGATGTTCTTCCGTTCTGTAGTACTCCAAGCTGCCCCTTGGCAGTTGTACACTCCTAGCACACCAGTGTACTTGTTCATGTTCCATATCTTCAACAAGCTGCAATTTTGTCATAAGAAATGTTTTAAAAAAATTATACTATCCTGAAAAGTTTCAAGACAAAGCCTAAAAAATAAACCAATGTCACCAAACAGCAGCTACTCCCTACCCTCCACCAAATAACTCCGTCAGTTGATGGTGCAATTTTAAGCAATTAAATGAAAAGCAACAGGTTTAGAATTTCCATACCTATGCCCGTCTCGAGCTGGATCATTGAATAAGCAATCACGGGTTGGTCGACCGGGCATACGAGGCCGAAGCACTGACCCATCTGGCAAGACAAGCTTTCTGAGTAGATCAAAGTTGTGCTTTCCAGGTGCATCACTGTAATGCAACATGAATAAGATAATAATATTAAAGTTTCACAACTAATTAAACAGGGTTGTTTAGATGAAATAACCCAATTAGTTCCAAAAATGCAAAATAAGAGAAGATTGCAACAAATTTATTTACCTGACATAGATTGGTCCACCACTGATAGCTCTAGCGGAACCATGGTACTCACCGGCCAGGTGATCTGAATGGAACATATCCCAATCAGGTTGCATAAACTCCCCTAAGAAAACACTGTTGTAAGCCACGGCAGCAATATGGATTGTGTGTGATACCGGATCTCGTGGGTAAAAATCATCTGATGCTCTCACAATAGCCGTTTGTTTCGAGCTGTTCAGGTATAACAAACAAATCATAATTAATATATGTGCTTCCTGAAATCCACTAGTTGTAGTGCTGGCCCAAATCTCTCTTTGTTTGCCAAGTTAAACTAAAGACTAGCAAATGCTGTTTTCACATGTCTGGTCATGCAATAGGGATTGTGCTATAGAGGGCAGGAGGACGAGAACTTCAAATTCATGTAAAAGCATAACATATCTCTAGGTTCCCAAAACGTACCCCCAAATAATCGGAAATTCCCCCATGATGTACATCTAGGTTATGAATTAGGCAAGTCTCATAAAATGATCAAACAAAAGGACTGGTAAAATGGTAAAGCACCCAAACGTTTACCTGATAATTCAAGCAAATATCAATTAACACAGTAAACACTGAACTGAAAACAGCATATATGTTAGGATAATATAGAAGAGGAGAAAAACTTACTAGTACAATGCATCAGTGTTGTGGCTCATGCATGCAATGCAACCATTGTCGGGGAAGTTTCTTGCTACGGAAGCATCTAGAGCTTGGTGATATTGCCTAGTCAGCTCCACTCGACCACCAAGCCCTGCACCTAAGGTCTCCAAGATGCATTGCACATCCACCTTAACCCCGTCAATTCCATTGGAAGCCAAATAACTATGCAAGTCATTATAAAACTTGTAAACACTCTTAGGATCCACCAATCCCAATCCTTGCACCTTCATAGGATCACTCTTCCAGACCGGCTCATTTTCCACAACTCCTTTAGAGATATTGGGGTACTTCATTGACGACCCATATTCCTCCATCTCCTTAACCCCAGGGCGGACCCCACCCCAATAACCCGTGATTGCGTGCCACACGTACACATATTTTAAACCGTATTTTTCCTTAGCTATATTTGCTATATTCCTAATCCCTACACTAGGGTCATCCCTCTTTTGGAACTTCTCATTCTCCTTAATCCCAGTTAGTCTAGGAACAGGTTCATCGTTATCCAAATTATCTTTATTTTCTTCTGATGAGGATTCCTTTTGTGGGTCCACCCCAACAGACTGCCAACCATCATCGATGATCACGAACCTTGGTGGGGCCCCACCAGCAGAGAGGCTAGCCAATCCGGCCTCAACACCCTCTTGAGTAACTTCTTTGTAAAATGCATCCCAAGTACACCACCCAAAGTAGTCAATAATACCTGGTAACTTCTTCTCATGACGCTGCCTAAATGTCTGAAGATGAGATTTAACGGCCCTGATCGCCTCAAAGATGGTGGCGTAGGGATCAGTTCCTGCACTTACAAACAGCGAGTGAGTAAAAGAAGTTCCTTTAATGTCATCATCTCCACTCTCTAAACAAAGCTCCAACTCATCCTGATTGTTCCCCTGCAGACAAGCCCTGAATGAACCCTCAACCAAAGGTAGGAAAACTGCATAAATGATCTGATTGGATTCATCTCCATCATCCGACTCGATGTGGGACCCATCTTTAGTCTCTACCAATAGAAATTGAGTTTCCAAAGGGATGTCAGCACCTTTGTCACCCATTTTTTGAGCCATCCACCATAACTTAAAACGAAAACATGCCATGAACCGGACATCTCTAAGAGTGCCTAATGACACCACATGGCTGCTGCACGGTTTGTCAAACTCGGCTCCTATAAATACACCCTCAACTGGACCGGATGATGAACCAGATGTTGTTATCACATTGTTGGGTACTCCTGTTAAGATGGTCCTGTCTTTTACTATTACTTTACCATCCGCAATTCGAACTGCTGGTGTGATTGTCATTTCCTTTTCCTTTTCTAGGCTCTCTGTCCTCTGCCAACAAACAGAAGATTGAATCTATCTATTAGTATTAAATTAAGCAAGAACCTCCATTTTTGCACATGAAACACCAAAAGCTACTTGTATCAAGGATCTCATTGCTCAATCATCCATTTTATGCTTGTTTGGAGGATTTTTATTCAACCAAAAATAAAATTAAAAAATCAAACAATTAAAACAATCATTGATACATCAGGTAGTAAATGACAAGTTGAGATATTGCAACATAAGAAATTTATGCTGCTCAACAAAAAAAAATAATTAAAATCATGGCTTATATTACTTAGTTAATGATATTTGGTTCAAATATAAGCTTAAAATCACATGAATTAAGTTCAAACGTTAAATTTCATACACTAGCTATTAACAATTATTTTATTTTCATGTTTTCATGGACCCAACAGGATAATTTTGGATAATACACTAGAAGTTAAAACAACCTAAATCAAATACTTCTATTTTCTATAGTTCTATTCAATATTCATGTGTTCAATATTGGATTATTCAGTGAAATTAAAATTCCTTTCTTTTTGAGGTAGATAATTGTAGCTCGTAAATGCAGTTCTAATACTAACCAACAAGATTTGTTATCGATCAAGGATTTTCCATAACATAAAAAAAAAATTAAGCATAAACCAAATATAGAAAAGTCCCAAAACGGTATTTTTCATGTAAAAATCATAACTATTTTGAAATTAGCAAGAATCCCATAAAATTGGACAACAACCCATCTACCAAATAACAAAAAGATCACAACTTTGCATCATTAAGCAACAAAAGCATCAATAATCTACTTACATTACAACTAAAACCCAGAAAAGATTGAAACTTTTATAAATTTAACAACTTACATTGAAGGATTGAACAGAGAATGCTCGAAGATTGGGTGACTTCCTGAAAGATCTGAAGCTAAATGAAGACAAAAGATTTGATTGTTTCGCAGAATATCTAGAACAAAGTGGTAAATTTGATTTTGCTGCTCTAAAATTGCAATGAAATGGGTATTGTTTGTTGATGTTGATAATGCTGTTATTCTTGTTTGTGTGAGAAAATAGAGGAAGATGCGATGAATTTATAGTGCTACTGATTGGTCTATTTGCCTGCAATATTTTTGTAACCATTTTTTTTAAAAAAAAAAAAATTATGATTTGAATTACTATTTGAATATTAAGGAGTAAATATTGCTTGTTTTAGAAAGAAATACTACAAGAAAATGGGAATACTTGTATGCGATAAAGTCTAGATGTTTATGGGTTGTACTCTATTGTTCATTGGATAATGATGATTGACTTGGTGTACGATGATCAAACGGTGGAAAATGGGTGTTGGTTAGGTTTGACGGATGAGATATGTGACACGTCGGATCCACGTCCTAGCTCAATCCAGAATCTTTCTTTTTGAGAATTTTGTTTGGTTGACCCGCATGAGCCCAACCTAGAAAAAGCATTCATTTTGCATTTTTAATGTTATTTTTACTATTCGAAATCCGTTTTTACTGTAATCAAAGTTTTCGTATTACTCTTGCCCCCACTAACATATGCACCACCACCACGTCAACTTGTAACTATGGCAGCCACCCCACACCACCTTGTAACCATGACAGCCACCCCACCCCATGACATTCAGGCCAGCACCACCACTAAGCAATCTTCTTTTTTTGGACTTCGAAAGCCAACCAAGAACGCCTGGTCATGGTGCCCCTCGCCTAGGGCAGGCATCGATTGACTTTCGAAGTTAAAAAAAACGTCAGAAAGTACAACAAGAACGTTGATGATGGGTGGTTTCGGATGGTTGCTTTTGGTTGACTTCGGGTGGTCGTCGGCTTCCGGTGGTTGTTGATGATGGTAGTTGTGGTTAGGGAAGTTGAGTAGAGGAAGGATGATGTTGGTGGTTAGGGAGGTGGAGTAGAGGAATGGCGATGTTGGTGGTTAGGGAGGTGGAGTAGAGGAATGGCGATGTTGGTGGTTAGGGAGGTGGAGTAGAGGAAGGGCGTATTCGAAAGTTCATATGAATTATGAAATGTGGATTTTGAATAGCAATCCAGATTTTCATTTCCTATTTTGTCAATGTAAGTGGGTCCCTAATTTCACTATTTAAAAATATAACTTTAAAATCAAAAATTGTAATTTACTCACTCTTTCATAATTAGACAACATACTTTGTTTTTTTTTTTTTTTTGCAAGAGAGCCACAAGCCCACAAGGGCGGGTAGATATATACACCGGGGGATGGGATTATGAATTGAAGATTCGAACCTTTGACCACTAAGATCAAAGATGGAGTTGGAGCCACTGCTCCAAACCCCTTCCTCAGACAACATACTTTGTGTATGTAGGAACTACATATACTTAACCACTGTTCTTTTGGGATTAATTTTATAATATTTTATTTCGKTTCAATTCCGCCGACTTYGATCATCTTTAGTTTAATTCAGTTCAGTCTAATTTARCCTAAAAGAACGAGATCTTAGTGTATGTGCATCATCTTTCCCTAGATCACTCAATCACTCCCCTCAAGATAGATCTAATATTTATTGTAAATCATAATATTCATAAATGGATTTAATATCTACGGTATATATTTTACTTTTCTAGATATTTATGCGCAGTCTAATTTATTGTACTAGTATGCCAAGAGATTCTTCCTCCCTTGAGCGGTTGAGCCCATACATTCATGCATGGTTTTATGCACAAATTTAGTGGATGTTACAATGTTACATGTTGGTGTCTTGGTGATGTTCATAACAATTTTTTGAGTGAGTGAAATAGTGAATTTTTTTTTCTTAATTATCTGAAATTTTCTATTTTTGTTTGATTTGATATGAAATTAAAATATGAATACGACACAAGTTAGAATTATGAGCYCGATTTTTTTTACCGATATATTACCCAAATTCATTCTCAACACAACGTTTTAGTATAGTTTATTCTAATCATGAACATGAGAGATTATAAAAAGTACTTGGTAGCTCTTCAGGATAAATCTAGACTGCAAAACAGAATTCTAGTCAATGTAACAAAAATCAACATGTTGTTTCGAGATTATTCATAAATCATATGGATGGTAGTTGAACTTCAACAAATTATGATGTTCGTGTTCTTTTCCCTCATGAAACCCTTTTTTTTTTTTTGTTGTTGCTTTTTAGTGTTCACTTGCTAAGTGTCTTTGTCTTACTTTTACACTTACTTGGAAAGTTGGAAGTGAACAAATTAATCTGCGAAATGCGTTTATTTATGTGTTTGCATTTTATACGTCCATTTATCAATCAATCACTGCAATTGAATGTACTCTGTAAAATAATTAGATTACCATCAAAAGGTATTAAAAAGGTTATACGAATTATATATATTTGCTATATCACATGATAATCAATCAGCAATCAAGCAAAATGAGCAAGATCAGAACTCATTATTATTTGATACTTAATCTTGTCAATGACTCCATTAGCTTTAAAATTTAAATCCGTTCGTCATAAGGTAATTGGTATTGTTGTACTCCGTATTATTTGAGAGTACGTATGTAATAAGTTYTTTTCGTTTATGAACTCTTTAAGTACTTTGTGCATGTTTTTTTCGGCGGCCTTTCAATTGTCACTGGTGTAATTTTTTTTGTGTACCACCCGATTCACCCTTTGGGTTAATCTGAATTCGAKGATCAGTTCTGAACTAGTGRTTAGGTTTTAGTTCCCTCCCAATTGTTATTGTAGRGATYWAACGCGAATTCTCCCTACCAAATACAGTTTCAATTACCACTGCACCAACAATCAATTGATAGTGTAGAATATATATATGATTAGAAATAGAGAGTTTTATTCACACAGGTATATACTTCACACAATGTACTACTTTACACGATTGGTTCTAAATTAATTAAAATCTTAAGATTAAATGGATAAGTGTTGAAAAATTCTTTGGAGAAAAACAGAATTTATATTTCGTCCAAGAAACTACTGATTATCAAGAGGCGAATGGTGCGCTACAAGAAAGATCAATTAGTAATCAATTTTTTTTTTTATTTTTGGTATTTGAATACTAGTATGCATAACAATCATATAGCTACGTACGTGTAATTCTACACAACATGCTTTACCACTAAGTATCTACAGTACATGATTTTGACCATTAATCCCATCACAAACTTCATCTTTTCAATACGCTTGAAATTAAACATTTTTTTTTTAGAATTTTACACTCCGTATTATGCACACATACATGCAAGCAAGCCCTTTTCATCCATTGCAAATTATTGAATATTATTGAAGGGGGTTAACAAAATTATCTCTATATAGTAAGGAGGGGGGAGCACTGGTGGGTCCCCCCTCCTTCAAAGATGACGGCAGCTTTTATACCCTTAATGCCCAAATTTAAAATTATGAATGATCCTTAATAATTATGTGATTTAAATATGAAAATTGCCTTATTATGTGAGTTAATTAGTCAAAAATATTAAAGCAATAAACATAATATTCAATTGTATTAAACGATTAATGGTGCTATCTTTGAATTTCAACTTTTGAAGACATAATATTTTTACAAAATAATCATACAATTCAGAAAATTGTATTGCTACTTAGCTAATAAAATCTTTTATTATTGACTACATCTCATATAATCATTTGTGATGAAATACGAAGTATTTTTTCATAAAATACAAGCACGCAATCGCGATGTTGTGTGCACATAAAAATTAGTTTTATATTGTTGGAGGTATCAAGACATAAAAATTACCTTGGAGAAAATAGGACAACAAATCGGCACAGCGGCGAGGGGTTCAAAATTCTACCGTAAATGCTCGTTCCCCCACTAATAGTACCATCCACACCAGATCGAACCGTCTGTTAATCATAACACGTACTCCGCATTTATTCTATCAATAACTGAGATTGACGTGTAGTAATGCATTGAAGTCATGATCCTACCATTGATGACCGATGAATAATGTATCCCAATCTTTATTTTATTATTTATGACATATGGGTAAGAATTGCTCAACAATTAAGATCATAAATCAAGACATTAGTTCCTAGCACTGGTCGTATGTGATATCACATGTGAATAAACGTCCGAACTATTGCGGGCCGCAATGTTAACACCCTTAGCTACGCATCTAACTCAAACATCTTACCTTCTCACTCCCCCACACACATTTCAGCGAAAGAAGCAACAATACGAAACGCTTGTCTAGCTAGTCTGGAATTGAAAAAGAACCTTTTATCCTTCGCTAACCGCACGACAACGGGGCTCGAATAATAATTTTTTTTTTTTTTTTTAAAAAAAAAAAAAAACGACATCCTAGAGGTCAAGATGGTAACTCGGAAACATTACATTAGAACCAACTCGCTAACCCAAGATATTATGCCCCATTCTACCAAAATACCCTGTTTACTAAAAAACTCTCTTAGACAAACTATGAACTGAACTGAACTGAAACTGTAACTAAACTTTATTTAAATTGAACTGAAATTGAATGAACTGTAATTGAATTTGAACATGAACTGTAACTGAACCTTGAATAAATAGGAAAGTTTAAAAGTTCTGGAATTTAAATTCCAAAACTGAACTAAACTGAAACTGAAACTGAACTGGACTGAAACTACCTTTTTGCAAACACTGTGAACTGAACGTGAACTCGAACAAAACTGACAATTAAGTTTAAGGACAACAGCAGTCCCTCGCATCAGATAGGGAAGCTGCAATTAAGACGTCTTAGTCATTGCGATGGACAACACCAACAGCAAATTTGGACCGTTGGCTTAGGTAGACGCCATTCATAGTATAAAATTATTCTCTAAATTAACATGTGTGCATATCCATATCGTACACATGTATGTGTGTAAGGCAGAGTTTAAGCCCATGATTGTCAATAACGCAACCAAGTAGTATTAAGTTAACGTACTCTTTTATTTAACTTGCTCTATTCGGTTGTCGTGCAAGTAAAGATCAGACGTTTAGTAATGGATAGTAGAACTCGAGATAACGCATATCATCTCTGAAATTAGGCGATCTCTAGTCTAGTTAGGTGCTCCCGTCTTACAATGTCACTAATCAATTTATTGTTACATACTTTAGCATACTATATTAGACTAGTGTATTTGCTTAACAGACGTAAACCCACTACGTGAAGAAAATAATGAACATGTGGTTTACTTCATAAATTAACATTCAATCATTTCGAGCTTCAAACGGACGGACAATCGCTAACGTTCAACCGTCCCACTACGTGCGCAGATTATCTCTAAAAGAGGCCTGTAGAGAGCTATTGGGTTAGAGTAAGGAACAACATTATACGTAAGGTCGTGACACAAGTGTTGCTCATAATGTATATCGAATACAGATTGCCTTATATACGCCTATTAGCAATTCGACTTATAATCGTTATCTTTTATGTAATATACCCTATTCGTCATAGCCTACATTATATCAAAATTAGTGCCAACAATCCTGTCATCACGCTCAGTAGACATATTCGGTCAGATTTTCTATCGTTCAGCTCCTCGCTTGTACATTCTACTCTGATTGAGAATAAAGAAAATGTATTATAGACACTGTCTGTCTCTCTACCCATGGAGCCTTCAGTAGGCTTACAAGCGTTAGCTCTACACTTTAAATTCTCATCTAGTCATCACTCAGTGCATAGATTTCTATCCTAAAGCTCCCCTCACTCCATACCATCAAATTTTTAATTTATAACATTTAATCATACTTTATTCTATTCCATTTACTAATATTTTTCCAAAGCAAATTAATAAATCTCCATTAAGTAGTGCTTATATAGATATAGATTTGATTTCATCTGAGAAGCGAGAGGCAGACCAAATTGTTTGCACATTCAACAGCGAATTTTTCATCCTCATCTATATAGTGAAAATTCCAAGATGGCGTGAGCTAGGCATGGAATTTTCAAACCTTGTACATTTAATTTATGAGGACCCCCATGGAACTCAACATAAGCCGTAATATTAGATTCTCCCGAGGAATGAATTTATATAGTAGGAGAGCGGAATTAATGCAGTATAATTGATGAACAACGAGTGAGAGAGATTCATCTACGGAGTAGAGCGCGCCCAATTCGTGTACTAACCATAGTCAGGAGTGATTACTTCTTGAAATTATCGAATTGTAATGAACAATCTCAGATGGAATACACATAGTTATAAAATAACTTTATGGCATTGCCAAATTTTCACGGTTAAACCATAAATATTCTACTAATCGAACATTATCATGTTAATTCCAGAAAAGCCCTATCAGCAGGATAAACGGCTCGAGCAAATGAAAATAACAAGACGCCCAATAAAGGGACACCAAAATACAACGAACTACTAAGTTTGCAATTACCAGGCAATGCACCCAGCAGTCTAAGTAGGTAGTTAAGGGCGCATGGGACATGAACCGACCCGAAGAGAAACCTCAGAGTTGCCCTTGCAGCCTCGTCATACCACAAGCAATAGACTACTAATTTATGGCCCGACATGCTAAGCATGTTTGGATTCGGAAGGTCTCCTACCTACAAGTTGCACGGCACAAGGTGGCACAGTAGGAAAGAACACAAACTAACCTCACAAAGCATTATTGAGTTCGGATAAGATTAAGAACTTTCACTGTTAAAAAGACACGACAACTGAGTAGACATATTTCCTATTTGGCTGACGTTCTGGCCACAGCACGCAGCGCCGGGTGTGTGCCCACAAACTATATATACACAACTACGTCTTCCTATTAACCAAAGAGTATCTCATAATTGACGCAGTATTCTTCTCTTCCTTTGACCTCAGCTGTCAATACGAGACTTGAATTAGCTAAGTTATTGGTCGTAATTGGCGCTATTAACCCTACCCCCTTGGAGAAATTATTCCCTTCATCTGTATTATAATTATGACCACTGATCCTGTGAGCCGCTTGCAGCCGCAACATACATCGCATAAAATCTATAGAACTACCTTTTACATATGCGTTTTTCCGAGCATTTGGCACGCTATATCAATATTCGAACTGTGTTTTTTATTTCTTCGTGTTCTTTTCATCGTTAGTCAAATACTATGAATGTTTATGTATAAAATAAAGAAATATATAAGGAAATAATTTGTGCTTAAACTAATTACTAGATGATTTGACAGCATTATTTATAATGTTTTTCAGAACATATCCTTAATGGCCACAGGCTAAATAGGTATACTGGTTGTACGGTTATACCTACACTAAAACTTTTGTCCATCCCCGTTAGGGCCATCCACCAATTATCGTATCCACGTAATATCATTCTAGATAGGTTCAGCTCGTTATTATATGAGAAATTCTAGAATCTTTTACGTTTTTCTATTTCATTCGTGGTCAATTTATCAAATATTTTTCACTTTGATTCTGTTTATTAGTGTAACGTCTAGATATGCAACATGTTTCCATTGTGTACAATATTATCGTTAGAAAGAAAATAAATTTTATAAGCATTACTTAATGTCAGTTTCAATTGGAAATTTCCAAAAGTAATTGCCATTTTTAAAACGTGTTCAGCCATTGTATGGGGCGAAATTGGAAATCTGAAAAATAAAAAAGAGATGATAAGGTATTTTTTAAATCATTGTAAATTAAATAATCAAGGATATAATAGTCATTTCATGGGGAAATCATTAAGGGTATGGTGGACATTTTGTAGGGGGGACACCATCTTCCTCCCCCCTTCACTTATATAATAGAGATAAAAAAAACCCAAAAATTGGGAGAAAACTTTCATAAAGACATAATAGAGAATTATTAATAACAAAATTAAAACATTGAAAATAAAGATATATTACAAGAGGATTTGGGGCTTATCACCATCTATCAAAGTGATGATGATGGCAGGCTAGTAGCCTCTAGCGGCTAGAAAAGAGGCTAGTTTAATCATCGGCATGCAAATGTTCGATAATAGTAGTTGTAGAATTGAAGTATCGTTTAACTAAAACATTAGTAGGTAGCGATGGAAGTATGGTAAAAAAAATAGATTTTCGAATGTAAGTGTTCAGTAATAGTAGTGATTATTGTATTTATTATAGAAGAAAATTAATTATCTAGTAGGTTTTTTTTTAATCTAGTTAAAAAGCTAAAATACTAAAACGTTACTCCTACGTTACTAGCATTTAATGCGCGTTAACGTCTACTCAAAACGCTATCCACCGAACAGTAACAAAATTAACCAAGTAACATTTTAATCTAATTAAAACGCTAAACGTTACCAAAATAATGTTATACGTTACCAAAATAATGCTATGCCGAACATGCCACATATCACATCTATCTGTCCCCCAATATAAAATTTTCATGTATAGTATAACCTATTAACATCATAAGATCCTACCACGAGTTCTAATTACGTAATTATAGAACTCAAACAACAATGAATAAATGATGAAGAAACAATGTTCTCTGTAAATAGTGTACAATTACATTCAAAGCTCAATTATACAAGACTTTCAGTCTTTCAATTCCTTATGTTCAACATTCAACACAAACTATGATAATTTGAATTTTTGATGATGAGAAGTTGAAAACTCCTAATTATACAAAATTACACGACAAAAAAGAACCTATAACATTGCATACACGATAAAATAGAASTTGTAACATTGCAAACATTGTTTCTTTCTTAAGCTTTGGAGAGCACTAAACTTTCGGTATAAGCAAATGCTTGTCCTCCCGTCATACCACGATGACCATCAAAGTAAACATTTTCATCAGAGCCTTCTTTCYYCCCTCTGACTGCTATCAATTTCCCGCAACTCGTAGCAMTGAACACCTTGCCATCCTCGTAAGCCCACAACTCCTTATTCGAAACCGACGACAGCGTCACCCTGTACAGCACCCTCCACGACTCCTCCATCCTCCAAACCACCACGTCGCTCCGCCCCGGCTCTTCTTCCACCGGGAAATAAACAGCACCAAGGGAGCCACCTATGGCGGCCAGAGTCAWATTTGGATTGACAACATCTTCGAGCTCCTTAGGCGGGTGCATCTTCCCGAAAGAATCGGTGCACGCATCGTAGGTGAGGATCGAATCCACGGAGTCTATTAAACCGGAGAGGTCGACGTCGTAGTCTCCCGCGAATACAAYCCAATGGACGGTGTCGTTCACTGAGCAACCCTGGGACATACGACTCACTCGGCCATCGAACGAAGGTAAAGGGACCCCAGTCCACCCTAAACTCGGGTTAGTAACAGAGTAAACCTGAGCAACAGGGGTGGTAATGGAGTCCTCTTCGTCACCAAAAATATTCATCTCATTAAAGATAATCGACACGAGCTTATACTCATCCGCAGCAATGTTGCACCCGATCCCTACCACCAATGCATAGTCGGATAAATCCACCCTAGGAGGAGCGACGTTCCAGTATACATTCAACGAYGGATTCCACAACATGAGGTTCGAATGATGGGTTCCGGACAAACACAGTATGCCTTCATGCGAGCCGACGATCTTGTTGAAATCGGAGGGCGGGCCGACTAGCTTGGCGCCGCGCTGGCCCCTCGGGTTGCGGTACCGGAATATCATGCAGTGGGAATGTGCTTTGAGGAGGAATGCTTGGTTGTTGTGGAGTGATTTGTGGTGGYTGTGGTAGGAAGAAGTGAAGTAAGGGCTTTTGATGAGATTGTGCCATGATTTTGAGACTAGTAGGAATTTTAAAAGGGCTTTGGAAGGGAGCTTGGTTAGGATGGAAGGGTGAAGATCCGAAGGTATTTTTTCCGCCATTGATGATTTTATGATGATAACACCAGAATTATTAGTGTTTTGTTCGTTTGTTTAGAAATTGAATTGATTGATTAGATTAAGGGAATCAATTTTAGGGCTTTCTGAAGAGTGTCAGAAGTGTGTAGGAGGAACTACGACATGACTATGTGATTATGGACAAAAATTAAATCTTCAAATAAATCTTTATGTATGTATTCTACGTAGCATAATAGGCTTGTGAGTACGAGCAATTGCTTCATGCTTTTTTTATTAATAACATAATATGGTTAACTTGTTAATGCTGAGTAATATGTAGGTAACCACTGTTTTAATGCATAACATACAATCAAATTATTTTAATGATCAAACTAAATGATTTACATCAAAGAAAACTTACAAATTACTTTCTAACATAATAATCATTACAAGTATTAAGAAATTCAATACTAGAAAGTGTATCCTCATATCAATCATCTTCATACATTTTATAACATTATAATAATTAAACATAAAAGGAATTAAACTAAGTCATGTTTCTAAAAAATACTTCATTTCGTATTTTTAGTTGCCCTGTTGATTTTTCCACCATTCACAGGAAGCACTTTGATCAGTTTTGTGCTTTACCAACGTAATGAAAAAGTATGTCAAATGAGATTCGTTGATTCGCTCTATTAAATAATATTTAAATTTAGTTTATTTAATTTCTTAAGCATCATTATAGTTATTAACGGTCAAAGTGATTCGAAAAAGTGTGTTTTGTTATTGGAATCTAAAAACGGAGGAAATAAATAAAAAAAACTCGAGTCTGGTTGCATGGTTATGTTTTGTTGTTAGTGAGGGCATTGCGGAGGAGAAAATTAGAAGTTAGGCAACAAAGGATTGATAATGAATAGTTTTACTACTCCGGTAGTTGAGATAAGATATATTGTGGTGATGAGGGATGTGGTTTCATTCGTGGTTGCGTGAATGGGGGTATATATATAGAAGTGGTCTTAGAATAGAGTAGATAACTGAACTTTTTAAAATAAACCATATTTAATAGCAAGGGGGAAAAAAATGTGAAATTTTGAAAATATCAGAGAAAAAATAGGAAAATGGTGAATGTCTATAAATGTAGTAAAACCAAGCGTGTGTAGGGTTGTTAGATACGAACTTCACAATGATGTGATGAGTTTATCGGCGATATGTGTATTACTTATATTGTCGTATTGGTTGAGTGGTGTATTTTGTTGGCTTTAGATAAGATTAAGTGTTGGGTTGGTTTGGTTGGTAGTCGTATTGGTGGTTGGCAGTAGGTAGGTGAAGTTTTATGGTGTCATGAAGTTTCTCTATGTTCTAGCGCTTCAATTTAATAATTAAAGGTTTATTATCCAAAGTACTTATTAACTTGAATTTTAAATGTTTTCTTGTATGTTAGTTGCCAATTGTGTAGTGATAACTATGCAGTCACAGCTGTGTAGGCCATCTATTTATAGTTTTCGCGTGTACTGAAGCGGGGGTTGAGGTAGGTGCGGAGGTAGGTCGTCTGTTGGTGTTAGAGATGGTACTATTTAATAGATGATCTTAAGTGAATAATGTAACAAATTAAAGTTTAGTATATTTTGGATTGTGTTAGCTTAATTGGTATCCTTGTTAGCTAATTATGGTTGTGTGAGTCTTTTTGAATGAGTTGAAATTTAGATTTTGATTGGATATGTGAGCTTAACTACCTACGCTCAACAACTTGAAACAAGATAAGCTGTCATTGTATTAAACATTAATGGGGTTTTATTTTGAATTAACTTTAAGACATAATTATTTAAAAAAATTAAATTCAGATAAATTTGTGTAGTGGGCTTTGTCGTGCAGTGCGTGTATCGTATTCGAGGCGATTTGTGATGATTGTTATGTTATTATTAGAGTGGTGTCGTCGCTAGTGGTAAGTCGCGGACGGTTTCTGGGTACTACACATATACCATATAAGTCATTTTTGATGAATGAAGCAGAGATAAGCCGTAGATTCTCATAATAAAGAGACATGAAGTCTGAATCGCGCACATAAAATGTTCTATATTAGCGACTAAAAACTTTTTTGTTTATGATACATACCAACTCAACTCTCTGGTGAGTTGATTATATCAGGCACGGTACGTCGATTCTGTTGTACGGCTACAAGCCTCGTATCGGTGCACATACCAACGAGAATACATTTGTATTCAGTAGCAGATTGAAGGGTGTGGTGAAATTTGGGAGGGAAAATATGAAGAGGTGGGGATTGCTTTAGTATATATTATTATTATTATTAGATATGTAGAGCTCTCAATTAAGTTAGTTCAGTCAGTACTCGTTAAATCATAGCAGTTCAGTTGATTTCATTTCAATGTGTGAAAATTTCAGTTCAGTTCAGTTTCCGTTTATTTCAGTTTGAACTTAATTTGTTCATTTCAATTTCAGTTTATTTCCGTTTGAACTTAATTGCTTCATTTAAATTTCAATTTAGTTCTTTTTGAACCATAGCAATTTGACGTCTTTGATAATTTATTTTGTTTTCGTTTCTTAACAAATAATTTCGATAGAAAGAAAAAATATGTATTAGTTACATATAAAGTTTGTCGGTTTCGATTTGAGTAACTATTTGTCTATAACGTAACATACATGAGATAAAAAAAGGTGGTCTATAACACAAATGTAATAAAATAAAGAAAAAGTAAATATAAAGTTAAATATGTGGGTCAAAAAAAATTCAAGTGGAGTAATAAAATCAGGTCTAAATTATGTCAATCTAGATACATGTAAGTCTACGTCAATTTAGGTAAGTGTATATAAATATTAATTAAGTCTATGTCAATTGTATGTAAGTCTATGTAAATATTAAATGTATAATTGGTTGATGCGCTATTTAAAATTAAAGGCTAGTAATTTAAAAGAAATAATTTTGGTTATTGGTTAAGTTTCARTTCAAGTTCAATTCCAATTTGGTTAAGTTTATGTTTAGTTGAATATCAATTCGATTATTTGACCAAGCTTTTCAGTTTTAAGAAATTAATTTCAGTTTCAGTTCATTTGCAGTTCAGTTTTAGTTTGTTTAGTTCAGTTTTCAGTTAAGTGTTGACAGTTGATTTTCAGTTATCGGTATGAATCAGTTCAGTTAGTTCAGTACAGTTTCCAATAGAGGTGATCATGGGTCAAACCGGGCTTGAGATCAATTTTAGTCCCACTAATCGGMCTCGGCGGTCGGGTCTAGGTTCGGGCCTAAAATCATTGTCYAATGCCCCGARATATTGGAGCAAGCCTAACGGACTTTTTGAGTTTTTCGGATYGGGCCCAAAAATTAAACTAAACACTTAAAAACTTACCGCCAAAGCCCGGAACAAAAAAGTTGAGCCAGTCCCGGCCCGAATTCGGGCCGAAAAATCATGACCGAGGCCCGCAATTTTTCTGGTCGGGCTGTGGGCGGGGCTCTAGTTGATCAACTCTAGTTTTTCAGACAGTYTTCAATTAACATTTCAGTTTCTATAAATTCTAACCAAACTGATAGCACTATCTATATCTTCAATAAAATCATATATATCTATCTTATTCTAATATAATCCAGTTATCGACTATTCAACTACTAATGCCCTAATGGTAACAAGGAAAATTGGTTTAAACTRCCTATCTACGGGGTAGATTACACACTTTTTTGCGAGAAACTACCTAAATTAGGAAATAACCTGTTGACCACTACATAAAACATTTTCCGACGTTGACTACATATTTCCGGCCATGTAGAGTTCAATTTTGCGATTTAGGTTTCGAATTGTAAAATTTACTAATCCGACATTGATTAATTAGTAAATTCCGATCCATAAAATTTTCTCGTCAAAAAAATTTAGGGATCAGAATTTACTAATTAATCAACGCCGAATTTATTTCAAATTAAGGTAGTGATCAACAAACTTTTCCACAATCTAGATATTTTTAGAGACCAAATATTGCTAGGCTTGACATACGAGTTGTCAAGCCTCGAATATTGAGCTTGGCTTGAACTTGTGGGCCATCAAGCCTTGAATATTGAGCAGGTCTCGAGCTTGAAGCTCGAAAGTGAAGCCCAACTCACGGCTCGATGTCATGGCTCAACTCCAAAGCMTATATTATACAAACCCCCCTACATTGYAAGATACAACCTCGCTTCATTGCTTTTATTAGTTGTCAAATATTTATATCTATCTAATTTTATTTAATTAATGATTTTTTATTTTTTATTTTTWAAAAAATCATGCATGAGAAATAATAGGGGRRGRGRAWWAA
>SNQN01003847.1:6153-33799 GCA_008642245.1 Bassia scoparia | reverse complement strand
GGGRRGGGGGGTTGTATTTTGCTAGGCAGGGKGRATTGTACCTAATAATTTGCGGCTCAACTCAAGCTTGGTTTGACCGAGTTTCAAATCAAACTCGCTTATAAAATTAGGTGCATTCAACTATTCAAGTCCATGTTATTATTTTTATAAAAAAATTATTTTTGACTGGGTGCTTTTAAATTTATTAACTTTAATTAAAGGTGCAACATAAATATAATACTCCGTATTTAATTTAGATGTATAATTTGTGCTGCTCGCAAGCATTTTGAGTCGAGTTTAACATGGCTCGTGCWTTATCTCATTTATTCTCAAGATGAGCCTTAGTAAGTCGACCTTTTATCATGTCGAGACCAAGTCCGAATAGTTCACAAGCAGGTTGATCTCATTAACCGCCCTACATCTACGTGCGCCTTTGCTTCACTAGTTGTTAGGTTAGGTAGTTACCGCCATTTTTTTTTTTGGTAACCATTTCAATTCCCATATATGGCGCGAAAATCAGAAATTTGGGGAAAAACCTTCGACCTTCCAAAATTAGGGTTTCAATCAAGAACAATAATTCATTTTGCTTGAATTACAAACTCAACATTCCAATAGTTCATCAAGAAATTAAACAAAGGGGGAAGTAGCTTCAATGTCGAATTTTTCAGAACAATTAGAAGAAATCAAAACCCTAATTTCTTCAGCATCAAAATCAGAGAAATCAAACGCTTACTCAATTCTTCAACATCTCCAAGAGCAAGCGAGCAGCGATAAGACGTTAATTCAGCCTCTTGTTGACTCCAATCAACTTATTCTATCTTCAATTATCTCTGAAATTCGTGCTGATGATGCTGATGAAGAAATGTAAGTTTTTTTTGGTTGATTTTATTGTTTGAACTTCATATTATTGTACTTTAAATTATCAGAAGTAGAAGTTCTTATTAATTCTTGAACCTTTTGTATTGTTGTTGCAGTTCTACACTAGCTTTGAAATGTTTGGGGTTCATAGTTTATCATCCTTCCCTCGTTGCATCGATTCCAAGTATGTCTTCTAACTCTCTCCCATTCTCTCGCTTTATTTTAATTTAATTTCAATTTTATAAGAATTTCATTGTGTAAGTGTTTAATCTATCTGTGTAATTGTTCGGTGTGTTCACGCAGAGGATTATATCACTCAAGTCCTAGAGGCATTGGCTAGATTGATCACAACCACTAAATTTAAGGTAATCAATTCGTTTTTTTTTTCTGGTGCAATGCATAGATTCTAGTTATTCCAAAATTAAAAAAAAAATGAATATATCAACAAGATATTAAAGTGATGAATTGGAGAGCCAAAACTGTAATTAACATGATAAGATATCATTCAGAGGTTGTCTTAGAGGTATTAGGATAAGAGTTCATTTCTTTAAATCAAGGGTGGAAGATGGATCTATCATAAATAAATAAAATTCCAAAWTCTCCCTATTTTTCCCCTTAATCCATYTCCAACCATTGATTAAGGAAATGGACTCTCCATTTCCCCTAAAAAATGGAGAGGATCCTAACTCGTCTTAGAGATTGTTGCAAGAATTGTGTAGTACATTGTTGTGCACTTGTGCATAGATAAAAGTTAATCGACGTCAATTTTAATGCTAGTTGTATTGGTAGTGGTACTAGACAAGAAGAGGATGATCATGTTTGTTTATAAAAGTTCATGTGCAATTTTKAAATACGATTTTATGCAATAAGTATTTTAAAGCTAAGAGGTTGTGCGTTCGAGACTTGTAGCCTTTGTAGGCTATCTTTTTGAAAATATTAAGGTAAGTAGCACAAGAAGGTAACATGTGGCGAAGTTCTATGAAAAGCTACGCCTTTTAAATAGGAAGTATTGTTATTGATATTGATGCACGAAATGTACCTCAGCGCTGTATTATATGGTAGTTTCAGCTGCTGCAGTTCAACATGTCTCATTCTAAGCATATCTGCATATGATTGCAGGTGGTTTGCAATTTAGGGGTGTGGTGCATATCCATCCAGCAGCTAGATGCCTCATATTTAGCTTCACACTTTGATTGCTTGTTGAGGGGTATTGTTCATTCCCTTGACAATCCTGTTGGTTCATTATCTACAACATTTGAGGCTATTCAGGTAATTTCTTATTCTGGAGTTGAATCTGTGGTCAGATAATGTTAGTACTCCTATATTTCTTTATTATTTATGCATATGGAGCAGTGGTTTATAATTTATGACTCAACTGTCTGTTATGTTCTAAGTGTGTTGCAACTATCAAGTTCCAAATGAGAATTAGAAGCTTTTTTTAAATCAAGTCCTTGAAAGATTATCATAAATCATGTTTATGTCAGTTTTATTATTTATATCTTATCTTTTCTTTTTCCATAAGTGACGTGACAGCAAAAGTAAAACTATAAGGCCACGCTTGGTATGAAGGTAATGTATTAAGGGCTAATAAACGTCAAACTTGAGAAAACAAAGAAGAAAACATGTGAGTTAAGATAGTGATAGAGGAATAATGACATGTTTTTGTGATTAAAAAAGGGAGAGATGAAGTAATTATCACCCCAAAATGAGGGTAACTATTACCCTATGTTGGAGGTGGGTAACTATTTCCCCTCAAATGAGGGTAATTGTTCCCCTTTTCCTCCCACCAACACCATTCTATCCTCCCCATCACCATTTTATCCCTTTATTTTTACCTCTAAACACCATACTTTTCTCAAATTTGGCTTTTGTTACCCCCTTAATACATTACCCCCATACTAAGCATGGCCTAAAAGTAATTATGGGATGTGTGTAAGGTAAAAAGTCGGAATCATGAACCTGTAGAGAGTTGTTTTTCCCCCCTTTTTGGTTTCTGTTATCTGTGGGACTAGTGCATCATCTGATATTTGATAATTTGTTTTGCTGCTTCGTATTTGAAGTTTTTTTGCATGAAGGAAGTTGCTGTTTGTGTTGTTGCGTGATAAAATAATTTGTTTTTTTATTTTTTTTAAAAAAGTTTTTCCCTTTGCATAAAGATTCTGAGTTCTTACCTCTCCTCCTTGGTTCTGTTTTTGACAGGCTGTAATGAAGTTAGCAACTCAGATAAGTGATAAAATGAAAGACTCATCAAGCATATGGGCACCTTCTATATATAGAAGACTTCTAAGTACAGATAAGAGAGAGAGGGAYATGTCATTACGTTGTTTATTGAAGATCAGATGTTTAATTATTCCTCCTCAATTTTCTCTCTCAAAGGTATGGTATTTTGATCTTTTATTTTAGAAACTAATAATACAAGGATAGTATCATTTATTCATATGTTGTAATTGGGATTAGGTGAATATAATTTTCCTTTTCTCTCATTCTTGTCCAACTATGATATTGTATGTTGCAATTATCTTAGTCATCACGATGAACATACCTGTGATGAATCTATTGTTTCATGGCCATGTATGGTCTTATTGAAAGGTTGAAACTCTTA
This sequence comes from Bassia scoparia, assembly GCA_008642245.1. NCBI lineage: Eukaryota > Viridiplantae > Streptophyta > Magnoliopsida > Caryophyllales > Amaranthaceae > Bassia > Bassia scoparia. Next base: position 30,360 of record SNQN01003847.1, on the reverse strand, counting down.
TTTAACGACTTAAAGTATGTGTTAGTATGTGAAACTGCCATATCATTATCCATCTGGTGATTCTTTGCTTGCAATGTACAAGCATTTAGAGCATTTAGCTCGTACAAGCAGGGTAAGGCTTGCAGAATGTTTAGAGTTCTTTCTTCTGCTAAAGCTTAGAGTCTTGTGTTGTGAGCCTTAGTTCTAACTTCTCAGTCTTCCTACTACATTGTCATTTGTGATATTTTTCATAGTGACTGAAGTACATGTCCACTCATGATAATTGTCAAGGACTTGAAGTCATTTGGAGGGGATTTTTTTTGCAGTTTTTGCATTGTCTCTTCCAAATATGCCATGAATTTTTATAAACATAGCTATCTTATTGTCTTTACTTCCATATGATGAACTGGTTGGTTAGGTCATTGCTAAAGATCTGAAGCAAAGATTGCTTCCGAAGATGGAGGAAATGTTGATAAATGGCAAGAAATTACAGGCTCTCCAAGCCTGGGGATGGTTTATTCGCATACTTGGAAATTATTGTCTGAAGAGTAGGCATTTGATTAATGTATTACTCAAGATTCCTGAGCAAGCCTTTTCTGATCCAGACCCCCAAGTCCAGATTGCCACACAGGTATCTTTTTCTACCCTGGAGTATGTAAACTGGTTACGCTTAATAAGCAGAGATACTTCCACAAAAAAAATGTTGCCTTTTGGGAGCTCATAAGCTGGCTATGAAGCGGTCTTTCTTTAAAAAGTAGTTCATTAGTATGACAATCTGTTATAGTCATTCATATGAGTTTGTGATTGCTAAAACTCATTCTGGTATGCATTTTAGCCTTGGTGGAAGACCTCAAAACTCTGTTAGCTTGGAATTGTGGTCATATGCTTTTTTATGACATTTTTTTTTTGTCTACTCTATATATAGGTAGCATGGGAAGGTTTAATAGATGCATTGGTTATCCTTCCTTCGGAACTTTGTGGTGATAAGTCACAAACATATAAAGGCTTAACAGAGAAAGGAGCATTTTTGAAGAGTTTGAAGCTGATTATGACACCACTAATTGGAATTATGACAAGCAAAGCTTCCCTTTCTGTTCACTCTTCCTGCCTAAACACTTGGTGCTACCTGTTACATAAGCTTGATAGTGTTGTAAATGATCCTCAAATTCTGGGTTTAATTGTGGAGCCTATCTTTAGGGTGGTTTTTAACATTATACTTGAGGACGAGAACATCTGGATGTGGAGCTTCTGCATGGATTTGTTTAAAGACTATATTCAATCAAAAAGTTCAAGTTATGGATCACATACCCCAGTGATTGATAAAATAACTTCCTTAACTAATAATGTAAGTCATCTGTTGGGGGAGAATACATTGAAAAATTATGTTGTTAGATGGTTGCCTTGGGGTTCTAGTCAGATGGATTTTGTTGTGAGTGTAATACAGATGATTTTCCATCAAGCTGCAACAGCTGTACCGTGCCCTGAGATCAAAAGGCTGGTTTGTGATGTTGCATTGAGGATGTTCCGTTTATACTTAAAAGGTGTCCAAATAGATTTTGCTAAATGTTCAACTGATTATGATACTGTTATGCAGTCCATAAATGACATTATGGGATTTATCAGGACTGTGTGTGACACTGCTTTAGGTGTCGAAGATGCAACAAATGACTTTAAACTTGCTTGCTTGCGGTCTTTAGAGGCTGTAACTCAAGAGCTTGATCCTGCTATTCTAGGTTCCCCTCTATATAAGGTTGCCTTAGACATGAAGTATATAACCACTGGTGAAGCTGGATCCAAATATTTGCAAGAAATCAGCCCCATAAACTCTATGGATATGGTTCCACCAATAATATGTTTAAGTGTGCATCACTTATATTTGGTGGTTCAACTTAGCTACAAAGAATCCTGCATTGGTTCCAGTTTACAAGAAGCTTGTAATTATTTTAATAGAGTTCTCTTTTCATATGATGCCCTTGAAGTGATTCGTGCCATTGTTGTTGTGTTGTATGTGCATCTCGATCACTGTTGTTTGAGGATTTGGATTACAATTGCCCAGTGTTTGAAGGGATATATAGAGAGTGCCAATGACCTTGTGCCTGTGAGAGCCCAGCCTGCTTGCACTGGTAGTTTTATTTTGTGCCGTTTTTTGCTTTATCCTGTTGCTGTTTGTACCTTTGAGAAACCAGTAAGCACCCTTAAGCAGTGCAACTCATTTACTGCTTCTGAGTATTTCTCAGAAATTTCTCTTGAACAAGTTACTGAAATGTGGACAGCACTTTATTGCCTATTAAACTCTACTAACATACAAAAGAACCAGAGAAAAAATAGTTTTACTGAAGAACTTTGTTCATCTCTGAATGGCTTCCTTGAAAGAAGTGACACCGGGGTGTCAATCACTCAGGGTATTCCTAGTGATAACAGTCAGGAGTGCCAGCATCTCTCTCTTTACAGTAGTGTAGCTGAGTGTATTTTAAAGAATTTGCATATAGAAAAGGTCACTCCTGAAGCAATTAAGTGTGGTTACACAGAATCCAGTGGCATCAACAATTGCGTGGAATTTGTAGCCAGGTCAGTGCTAATATATTTTTCTTTCTCTATGCAATATTGTAGCTAGATTGTTGTTTACTTGCCTTTAATTGATAACCCTGGGTTTGCATAGCAAGATAAATCTGTGTTGATTTAATTGCTCCTCTACTCTAGATCCTGAAATGGAAACCAGCTATAAATTAATTTAAATTTCATTATAATTATTTTATTTTTATTTTTGGTGGTGCTCTCTTTGTTTGTCAATGCCTTGTCTTTATCTCTTCAGCCTGTATGCAACCTATGAACCTATTATGAATGTCTTTGTGTAAGCACTTGAGCTAGATATGTCACCATGATGTCCTGTTCTGTTGGAGGTAAACAAGAATTTTTAGTGTTTTAGCTGGTCTTTTATGTGGATATTTTTAGATAATTGGCTACTAATAGTGTCATCAGCTGGTGCACCCTAACCAAAATATGTGAAGAAAAATTAAAATCCAAATAAGGAGGCAAACATTTACGGTCTGAAACTCTGAATAATGAATCTGCCAGGTGCCAGTTTAATAGAGGAATGACAAAATTTGTGTTCTTGTATTGAAGAATAAAATGTTTAGGTTTCCAGACCTTGCTGCTTCTGTTCAGCTTCACCGTTTTCTGTCCAGTTGCTACAAATTAGAATATTTGCAATATAGATATTCGACGAAGTTATATTTGATGGTAATTCAACTAACTCGTGTATAATTTTAATCATTTATTGCTTTTATGCTTGATCATKCAGGCTTGTGAATCTCGTGGTAAAAAACAAGGCACTAGAACATATACTTTTAAGGTCAGATATTAGATCTCTCTTGACAAAAATTTGTTAGCTTGTTCTATATGTTAACTTCAAACTTGCTGTTGCATATCACAGGTTATTTGTTGTGTTGACATGCTTAGTCAGTCGCCTTCAGTGGAAAGAAGATATTGTTTCCTTGTTTAAGGTTTGTGAGCTTTGCTCTTGCTGCTTATGCTGACATTTTGTTATGAAGATCTTGAAGTTGAATTTGAGCTATCTCATGGATTTCTGGAGATATTATACTTGCCAAACTACTTGTTAAATGCATAAATTTTTTTGTAATTTTGAAATGTTTTGCTTTCTTTGAGAGATATCATTAATTGTGGCAGTAGAAAAATATGTTATAGACTGGTTTTCCGGGCAGATTTGATTGAGTGGAGATGTTATAGACTGGTTTTCCGGGCAGATATGGGTGGAGAAGTTAAAAAGTGAAAATGCGTGAAATATGAACTCGAACACTGGTTTGGATTGATAAAAGGGAAAAATTACATAAACCTGGAATAAAATACAACTAAGTAAAATACAAGAGATTCATCTCATCATCATTCATCAATGTCCTTACCCCTTGCTACTTAGCTTTATTTATAGCCTAAGAAACTCTAGAAACTTCTACTAGCTTGTAATATCTAAGTTATTGTAAAATACCTAAATTACCCTTATGCTATTAATAATATTGATGCATTACAATATAACTTATTCATTGTAKTTTGTTGTGTGCACATAATCACCTATCCAATTTAAGACCTTGTTCATCGTTGCGGAAACAATTGAGCATTGATCCTTGTTAGATGTTAAATGCTTCTTAAGAGACTCTTTATGAATGTAGAACATGAGATTAAGGAAAGAAGTCCATCTGCTAAAGTATATGTAATAAATATGGTTATATTTTATAACGCTGCATTAGTCTGCTATTTTTGACTCTACTGATGCTGTTTAGGTACTATCTGAACCACTGGTTTCCTGTCTATCGGATTCTGTGACAAATAACAGAGGTATTGATAACCAGCTGCAAATCTTGTGGATAGAGATTATTAGAAGTTTCCAACGCAGTTGGCCAACAATTGAATTCGACTCCTCCTTCCTTCAGATCCAAGCATCTCTGCTTGAAATAACACTCGACCATCCGAATCCCTCCATTTCCAATCCCACAATCTCCTTTTGGAACTCAACTTATGGAGATGTAGATTATTTAGATTTCCCACCTTGTTTGCTCCATGTTTTGGACAAGTTGTTGCGAGTTGGAAAGCTAAAGATCAAAGGCAGAGGAGCATCTGCAGTTGAGAAAAACAGTTCGAGTTCAGAAGATGTCACTTCTCCTAAGCACAAGGTAACGGCWACTTTAAATATGTGCTCAAAACGAGTGAAGCTTCTGGAAATTGTGGTGGATCGTTCTCCTTGTAAGAACAAGTTGCCCCCTTGTCCAAAAAGAAAGAGGTCAGAGCTCACTGAACATCAAAAGGAAGTGAGAAGGGCTCAGCAAGGAAAGCTGAGAGATTGTAGTAGCCATGGTCCTGGAGTTCGAACTTATACAAATGCTGATTTTTCCCAAGGAAATCAAGAGGATTCGCAAGATAGCCAGGATATTCGTGATCACGAGCTGATCTTGGATTTGCTCAAAAGAGCTGGTTGATTGTTTGTTCAAGAGATTAATAGTTCTGGCAGTTAAGACTTTTACAACCTTTGGGCTTCATTGTTCTTTTTGAATATTGAATGCCAGTGGCTAGTCTTACTAAGTACACAGTTTAGTGTAAATATATGGCAAAATATACGACTCCCTTTTTATATACTACTATTCGCACTATGTGCGATGCGCTCGGTGCCCCAATATGTTGTGTATGAGTGTTTGACAACAATCTCATTATTAGTTAGTGAAGCAATTGACATAATAAGTTGAAATATATGGTCCAATATGTCATGTATAAGTAATCGACCATCTTGTCAACGAAGTAATTGGTGATACGATAAACTTAGCTGATATTTAAGTTTTAGCAATGGTTGTCCAGGTGAAATAAACATGTCACTGTTATTTTTAATTATCAAATGTSACCGTGAATTTATAAAGCGATATTGTTAACGGAAGCCCAGGGCGTTGGATAAGAAYAAAATACATTTCCTAAAATGGTATGTATTTTGGAATGTATGTCAAAATCACATGTTAATTGATGTAATAAATGTTTATATTTATTTAATTTTTCTACTTTAATTATCGTATCTAACGCCCCATGAATACTCGTTATCTTTTGCCTTAATTGACCTGATAGYCACCCAAAATCAAATCCACTRCCATACTAGCCGTGACCACATATGTGACAAACAATGGCTAAGCAATTAAGCAAATTTCCTGAGCATTATTTTTTCAGCTCCTTTTGCATACAAACAGTCACCTATAATTAAGATGTGTTATACAACATTYAGCCATATCCCAACTCTAAATCAAATAACAAATATTATTACAAAAATAATTAAAAAATAACAAAAAACAACCAATGAATTTAAATCTGTCTTCTCTCTCCTCTCTCTTCCATCCTCTCTCTCCTCTTTTCTCTACTCCATCATCCAATATTCATTCTCTCTCTTCAATTCTTTTGACTCAATCATCCATACGCAATTCTCAATAGTCTGAAAAAGTAAGTACACATTAGAAAAAAATAATAACACATTAGAATAAGTAATCGTACTTTAACAAAAAAAGTAAATGCGTATCAACAAAAAAGTAAATAATATTATAAAGAAAAATAATTCTCAATACTCTGAAAAAGTAAGTACACATTAGAAAAAAATTAAACGCAGATTATGTGAAAAAGTAAGTAATATTAGAAAGAAAAGTAATCAGATCTTACGAGAAAAAAATAATAACATATTAGAAAAAGTAATTATACTTTAACGAAAAAGTAAGTGTAACTTAAATGGAAAAAATAATAATAAAAAAGTAATAAAAAAATTTATACATCAAAGAAAAAGTAAGTAATAATAAAATAAAAGGTAAATCTAAAATTTAGAAAAAGTAAATCAAACAAAACAAACAACAAAAAGTAAATCTAATGAATGCTAATTTAACAACCTAATCTATTTGCATAAAATAACAGAGGATTGCAAATTTTTTTTAAAAAAAACAAAGGATTAGGAATAGTTACGTAGCCTACAATTCAATTTGCAAAATATGATAGATATTCAATTACGATTTACGAGTAGCTCTTTTTAACCTTTCAAAGCAATGGAAATACTTTACTCCTAATCCTTAGGGATGATTTAATCACCATCATCCTATCCTACTTACCTTTACTCTCTCTCCTTCGCCTCAAATCTGTTTGCAAATCATGGATAACCATCATCAACAGTGTCGCTTTCATCAAGTAACATATGGAACAATCTGTGTCCACCAACTTCAACAGTYAGCACTGTTGGAAATAAGGCTAGTAATAAAAAGAACAAACTTATCTGAATTGTCGTGGCGTGATCAGAATCACTGTYYTAAAGTCGAATTTGGCMCGTAYCCGTACACACGGCCTCACGGCAATCGACCCCCAGGATTACACGACTCCGACATAATGGTGTATTGCAAAAAACCGGATTGAGAACTCGATCGAACAATGCCCAAGAAGAGAAACAGAGAGATGTGTTTTAATTTTGTGGAGCACGATTTTTTCTGTGTATACAGTGAAGACGAAGAAGGCCAATATATAGTGATTAGGGGAATTAGAAGGTCAAAGATTACGGATTTAATAACGGAAGATTTCGAGGCAAAAAATCAAGAAAGAATAATTCCGTAATCAATTTGTAACGGATAAAAATCAATTAAACGTTACAAGTGAACAAAGGAAGTTTGACCAAAAAATATAGAGGGAGTGTAAAACGGGCCACACACGCGCACGTGTCACGAGCACGAGCCGGGCCGGACGGTGGCGGCGGCGCGCCCGTGGAGATGCCCAAGCCTAGCCCACACACTAGCTTCAAACACTTAGTAGCATATTTCCCTTTATAAATAACAAGAAATGGTCTCAAACTTCCCATATGGGACAAACAAATTCTTTGAAGCAAACATTAATGGAGTTCAACTCCAACAAGCACCACCGTTCTCACTGCAATCGTTCTCGCCGGAAAGTAGCGGCTTCGACGAGAACTTGCAATTACACGTCATCGCACATCTCATCATCATCACAAATTCATCATCATCACACCGGAATCACGATCTCGGTGGTTAGATCTTAAAAGAGGAGAGAGAAAGAGATGTGAGAGAAGATGATAAAGCAGAGAAATGAGGAGAGAGAAAGAGAGGTGTGAGAAATGACGAATGAGAATTGAATAGAGTTAGGGTTTGATTGATTTTTACAATYTTAAAGGAGTATTTTTACAATTTTACCTTTAGCCACACCTTAAAATTTTGTGTGGCCTGTTGTATATAAAAGTTTGTGTTATTTTTTTGTACAAATTTTCTAGGCATTATTTTTTTTGTGCGAATTTTTTGGGCATTGTAGGTGAATGGATATTTGACTAGATACTATACACTTGTGGGATCAACTTTTTATTGCGTTTTCTCCTTCAATTTTAATTCAATTTCAACCTCGTTTTCTATATTGACTTATACTCCGTAATTGCTTGGATCAAGCGTATGTTTGGTAAAATATGTGGTAGAGATAAATGTTTATTGGTTTGTTGCAGAGTCAGAGGGTAGTTATACTTGTTGACTAGTAGTGGTTGAAACTCGTAATTTGTTAATGTTTGACACAATAAGTGTTGAAATAGTGTATGAATATATGGTGGCATCGAGTTTTGACAAAATCCACAGAGTGGTATCCTAAGTTTTTTAATTCCACAATATGGCCTGGAGTTTTTTCAAATTCCACACCGTGGYCTCGAACATCTATTTTTCCAAGTGGTGACCTAACCAAAAGTGGATGTAAGTGGTTAAGGTTAGGTTAAGTTAGGTTGTGTCACCATGTAAAAAAAAAAAAAAATGAAACCTCGAGGCCATTACGGAAAATTTGGAAAATCTCAAGGYTGCGGTGTAGAATAAAAAAACTTAGGATGTCACAGCGTAGATTTTGACATAACTCGATGTCACCATATAAAATTTCTCATAAAAATATGATATTTAAAAGAATAAAGTTGTAACTTTTGCCAAACGCTACTCCAAAAGTTAGCAAATAGTAATATCTCTTGGTAAACTTAATCTCAAACGCTAAACTTTACCTTACACCACTATTTTACCAAACATCGATATTTGGATTACGTATGGTTTTGACTTTTGACTTAACGTGTTGTGTCGTGTCACTTAAATAAAGGGGTGGACGGTTGGACCCCTTCAATGTTAAACCGATCCGCTTAAATAACATGTTGTGTCATGTCAACCCGTTTACATAAATGGGTTGACACCCTCGACCCAAACCCACTAATTATGGGTCGATTTCGTGTCGAGTTAGCGAGTCCCGTCTTTTTATATATACTATTGTATATAATTAGGTGGAATTGTGTCGTGTCATGTCAACCTGTTTAWTTAAATGAGTAGAACTCTCCAATACTATCCCGACCCGTTTAATAAACATGTCGCGTCGTGTCAACCTGTTTACTTAAATGGATCAATAGTATCGACCCAAAGTCCCAAACCCGTTAATAATAGGGTCGATTTCGTRTCAAGTTAACAAGTCGTGTCATATTTTACCACCTTTAATCCAAACTACTAAATTTATTAGGCAAAAGTTAACGAGCAGATAATAAGATAATTAAAAATAAAAATATTATTAAAACTATTGACGCATGCTCTTGGTATGTATTTCACTATTTATAATTTAACATTTGAGAGAATATGCTTCTTCCGTTTCGTAAAAAACGCATCACTTTGCATTTCACAGTTYYCGAAGCAAAATTTGAGAGTGTGATGTGGTGTGTAGGTAGGGACAAAAAAATAGGGAGAAAAGGATTAGAGTAGGTATATTAATGAATATTTTAATAAAGTAGGTGTTAAAAAATAAGCATTTTAATTAATGGGTTCCCACATAAAAAGAAAATAAGTTTTTAATTGTGCTCCCCATCCAAAAAGAAAAAAAAGTAAAGTGATGCGTTTATTATGAAATTTCGTATAAAGAAAATGAAACGTTTTTTAAGAAAGGGAGGAAGTATTTTTTTTCTAATGACCCCAAAGAGCGCATTACAAACATTGAATTAATTATTTGCACTCTTGTTTTTATTTACTTGCATCATAACAAGTTTTACGGATTTTAATAGATATTGATTATAGTGGAGTTATGTGCAAGTTGAAGATTTTTTAATTGAAAATTACATGTACGTGAAATTTGTATGGATATAATTGAAATAAGAAAGGTAATAAATGTATTGAAGATTTTTTGTTTAACTTAAGGTATGTTATTATTTAAAATAGAAATAATGCAAGTAAATGGTGGTGGTTTAAAAAGTTGGAATAATAAAGTTCAAAAAACTATTGTGTGCAACCGCCTTACAATAATTTATTGTAAAACGGAGTCTTTAATATATAGAATTGATAAAGTTATGGTTTTAATGCTTTAAGTTACTCTTTTTAACTGATCACTTTAATACATAAAAGTGTAACTTCAAATAAAATTTACATAACTTTTGACTATATAAGTGTAACTTGGAATTCTATTAGCATAATTTAAAGCTAGAAAAATGTAACTTTAATTTTCTTTCTCACATTTGCAATTATTATTGCAGTAATGATAGTCACTTTAGCACAGTACAAAAAAGATCAGTTTTTTTTTTTTGGCTTAATGTGCATGGTTTTTCAATAAATTAATGTAAAACCGGTTTTCCTTATACTTTGTCAATACAGTTCAGTATTTTCTTAGAATACACCCAACAGTTTCTTTAACATCTTTCCCCTTATTTCAACCGTTAGATATTATCATACTCCAATCTCAACCAAATCAACGACTCACAAAGGCCCTCCTTTTTTCTTACCATACAACCTCACACACCGTATYACACAATTAATCACCTTTCAGAACAAAATTTATGTCATCTTCAAAACACTGCGAAAGTAAAACAAAGTAAGAAAGAAGAAAACTCAACCCTCAAAAACTCCTCAAATCAAAAACAACAATCCCTCTCTTTCTCTCTCCTCAAAATCCATTTTCTTTCTCTCTCTACCTCATTTCTCTTAGAGAGGGAAAATTTCTTCTTCACTTCAAATCGCCAAATTTCCAACTGCTAGGGTTTTGCCGATTCTCTTTCTTCGATTTTGAACCTTGATTCCGAGCGACGGAAGCATGCAATTCTGAGATTTTAGCCTTTTGTGAGGTTTAGTGTGAAAGTTAGGGTTGATTTTGATTTTTTCGGCGATATTCGTTACTCATTTTGCTGGTTTTGTGTGCGAGAGGGAGTAAGAGTTGAATTGATTGAGATTTTGTGCTGTTATTCTTTGTTTGGTTTGAATTTGTGTTGTTTTTGGTCGATCTCTGTATGGATTCGCGAGATTCAACTTCATCGTCTTCGATGAATGTGGCGAGAGATGGTTCGGACGATGATGGTGCTCTTTCGGTCACTGCTTCGCTAGCCAAAGAAGCTTTCGCGTTGTTTCAATCTGATAAGTTTGTGGAATGTGTTGATGTACTGAATCAGTTGTTGCAGAAGAAAGAAGGTGACCCTAAGGTATATTTCAAATGTTTATTGTTTGTATTGATTGCTTAATCTTTTCAAATTTTGCAGGTTGTTTGACAATTGAATGAATTGATTTTATCATTTGCGTTTTTAGTTTAGAATTCATTCTGATGTTTGTTCAAGATTCTATGGATCCTTTGAAATTTGAAGTGAATTTGCCACTTTTGAAGTTCATTATTGTAGTTGTCTTATAATGACGAATTCAATTTATTTTTACTGGATGAGTCTCTTTCAAGTAGTTTACATTTCATTTTTGGAGGTTCTTAAAATTGAATTACCACCTGTTATTTTGTACGTCTTTTAATGGATGTTTTAACATGTTAGGTTTATTGGTTTCCACATATTTCATGTCCATTTGTTAAATTTGGATTGATTGGGGAAGTGATGCTGTTATATCTATTTAGTCTATTTGAAGGGCTATAACGAAGTTGCTTTGGAGTGAAAGTGGTGTACAGTTTGCTGGAGTGAGATTTCCCATTGTTATCTTTGAGTTTTGAGCTATGGCATACCACATTTGGATAAGGTGGCAGTTGATATGTTCTGAACACTGAAGGGCCTAATAGTTTGCCTTGAAGCGGTCTTGTCTTAATGTTAGTTTTGTGTAAATTCTCACTTATACGAATTAGGTCTGGGGAATAGCTTGGTTGCCTGCTATAAAACTCAGCTATAAGAATGTGAGGTTCTCTCAGTTAATTCTAGAGCTTTAGTGATTGGACCTATTAGGACCGAGGAGTATATTCTGTATAAAACGGATTGGAGAATAAAGAATTATAATACTTTACTTTGTATTTGGTTGTAGACGGGTAGGATATGTTTAAAATGAATATACATGACTTGGTGCTTCTTTCTTCCAGGAGCCAACAAATGCAGTTTTTCCAATAGATATAATTTTGAACTTTTTTGTTGAGAACTACCTTATAAAATTTCGGTTTTGAAAATAACTATCCATTAAAAAGACCATTTTACCAACTTCTCTATATAAGCAAGACCCTGACCAGCACTTCCAAAATGGGGACGGCATTAGATTTTGTTACATCCTTAAGTGGCACAGCAAAATTACATCTATGACCGCGAATCCGTGATTTACTTTCCATCCGTCTACCTTACCCTCCATTTGTTATTTTTATTCAACTTCATCTACCCTCATCCTTCCCTTTCTTTTGTCTTTATACTTTGCCGTAGTCCACTCTTTCTTACTTCATTATCTTGCCTTCTCCTTCTCTGTCTCTTTTAATAGCAATTCACTCTCATGTTGCATTTCTCTTTCTTTGCTTTGTTGTTGGCAGTCTGGGGTTAATTGGGTGCTGGAAAAGTGGACAAAGGCAAGCTCCATACTCAAGATAATCTAATAACAACAAAGGAACACTACAATCACATAGGGTGGGTAACTCCTGACTGCCTAGCGGATTGGRAGTACAAATTAGTCATATTTCATWAGAAAGCGTAACACAAAATAATTTCACAATAAAACCAACTAACAAAATCAAAGTACTCAACTGAAATATATTTTTTGGTAAATTAAGCCCTAGTTTTGATTCAAAATTCATATATCAACTCCAAATCCCCCTTAAGTTTACCCTAATTCAACTTTCAACTCTTGCAGTGACAAGTACATTACTAGTTTAAGATCACACAATTTGGGATTACTTTGGGTGAACATGCCTATGAAGACAATAGGAACATTGATTTCTACAACAATAATACAAACACGGCAGCAAAAAATTTGAGGATTTTGATGTTTGACTCTTTTTTTTTTTTTTTTTTTTTTACTTTGTTGGTTTAAGAGCCAAATACTCACTCCGTTTTTTTTTTATTGATTTTCTACTTTGAATTTAGCAATATTTGTCGACTTCACTTTTCAAATAAGGAAAAATACAGTCATTTGGGATTTTGTGTGATTCATCTATTTTATACTTTTCAAATATATATTTTTATAAAATTTGGAATTATTCAATTAGATTTATTGATCTATTGAATTATTGATTGAAAATTTTGTCTTGGCAAGTGTGAAAAAAGAAGTGGAATATATAATAAATACCGAGGGAGTTATAGTAAAGAGAAGAATTGTTGGTTTGAATTAGTTATTGGAGGTGGATCCCATTAATGAAAAAAACTAACATTGTTTGCTTTTGTAAGGCAGTTTAGGATAATTAAGATTTTAACAGGTGTTTCTCAGAACCGGCCAAGGTAGTTACATATATAAACCGGGATTATGGTGGTTTTTGTTTTTTAAGCATGTGTGCAATCAATTGCCACTTTGCAATATTTATTTCCTTACTGTGTCAATGTCAGCTAGACTTCCCAATGCCAATAATGTGCCTTTAGGTTGCACCAGTGGATTTCATATATATCCAGTCTCTGAGTTTGAATAGGATAACTTTGCTTGGTTTGATGTGGTGAGAGCTAGGATGAACATGTCATTGTTTTCTTAAACCAAATCCTTGTGCTAGTTGAAGACAGATTTTATTTTTATGATTACTGCTAGTCTTTGAAAGATTTACCTGTCTTTTTTGTTTATCATCTCGTGCAAGCTTTTGGTTTGCTGCAATTGTATTGCTGACAGCATTTTCTCTTTTACCAGAAGTGAACCTTTGTTCTATGTTTAAAGCTCGTGTAACATAATGAGTTGGATAAAATTACTTAATCTATTGTAATCTGGAACTAGATATGATATAGTAGATGTATCAGAACACAATTGGTTACTTGGTTATGTTAATGGTAGCCATAAGTGTTCTACTTCAATGTGTTTTTTAATTCAATTGTATTGGCTTCATGATTTGTTCTTTGATTTGTTATATTGGGCCAGTATTGCCTTTTGGGTTAGATAATACTGCTTCACCATGTAACGTGCACCAGCTTACAATTTCCGAAAGATGGTTTGCAAGCGGGTGAGTCATGAGTGTATTAGATATTTTTAGTTTGTAGCAATAATCATCAAGGTAGATATAAGAGTCTCCGTATTCATAGCCTGATGACTTAAAACTTTTCATTAAAGTTTTCTGGTTCGAGGTTGTTGCTGACTTGTTTTTAAACTCCTTATTTACATTGCTATACCCTCCCCACATGTAGCAAGATAAGCGAACCAATATGGTGAATTTCCCATCATTAGCATTAAATGGTAGCTAACAGGAAATCCTTTTATCTTCCTTGTGTTGCTTTATTGTTTTTGCTCTTTCTGTTGTTCTCTCTCTTGTATCTTCCTTTTCTTGCATATGGTCTTGTCATACTGTCCTTCAAATATTTATTTATTTCCATTTCTTTTAAGTCTGTGCAGAGTGTGTGAAAAACAGCTTTCATATGGCTGCATGTAGTAATCTGAAACTAAAGAATTTTAAGTTTGACTTAGGGTTAACCAAGGGATTAATTGAGTCCCAAATTTTTTACACTGATTTATATTTCTGAAAGGACACAGTGGACCAGTAGTTAATGTGCTTGCTAACATAGTCCTGTGCTTCAGTAAGAGCTTTCTTTCAGTTTAGGAAGTATTCATTTTAATGAATAGGATGTTGATTGTGTAAGCAGAATTGTTTAAGTGGAAGATGGTGAACTAAGTTTAGTAGAAAATAGCACCTCTGTTCGCAAATGTTGTCTTCATGTTGACTTAGCACAGGTGCCAGTGCATGTTATTTCATGAATTTAAAGTTATATGGATTGAATATTAACAAGGCACTCGTTGCGACGAATCAAACAAGACCATTCTTGATTTTATTTTGCTTACATATTGTGAAAAATTTAGAAGATTCTTTTTAATTATGRATAGTGTTAAGTTTCCAAATGAGAACAACAAACAGAACTAGAGGAAGTACTACCTTGAGAGTTTCTCAGGCATGGTTACTTGAGTAGGAAGGAGTATGAAGCTTTTGCGGGTGAGAAGCAAATTGTTTTCTTTTAGACCCGCAAAGTAAAAATTTACAAGAGGAAGCTTTCAAAATATGATGCTTGAGATAGCATATAAGTATATTACATAGACTAGATAGCAGCAGATTTTCATTTAATTCTCCCTTCCTTTCTAAGTACATGTGTGCCCTCATCCTTAGCGCATTCAGGAACTTGTGTGGAGAGCTAGTGTCAAAGTGCAAGTGTGAGTAGCTAGTCCCAAATCATGAAGCAAAGAACCTCTTAAATCTTAATCATAACCTAAGTGGGCTACTCCTATTTTTATATGGTTTTGGGATGAAAACTTGGGCTCTGGTTTGTGGCCCCTTGATCTTCTCATATAGCCATATTCTCGTGAAACAATTTAGTTATATGTATATTGGCGTAGTCCGATTTCTAAGCTATTGGTTGAAAGTGGTCTCTGAATCAACCTGAGCTAGGCAAATTAATGCTAAAAAGTAAATCATTTGGTCTATTCTCTATGGGTTGACGATCAGAAAAGAACATACTTTGCTGTACCTTTTCCATTCTTTTCCTAAATTACACCCAGCCTAAACTGTTCTTTTCGTATTGTATTGACTAATGGACTCTGATTTTCATGTACTTTTTAATGTAGAATATGCAGCTACACATTCCTTGTTTTGGTTATGGTTCTCTGCTTTTTTCGTGTAGTGGGAGCTAATGGAGGTTGAGCTGATTTTTTCATCTTGAGGTCGTTTAAGTGGACATGAGAAAACGGTGCCTGATTTGAGATTATCAATCCTGTTTTCTTTTGTATTTTTTCCTTATCCAATACTCACAGCAATCAGAAGAAATTGTTTAGATGTTTTGCATGTCAATGTTACATTATTGGTTATGAATCATTTATAAGTCTATGCAAATCTTAATTGAATTTTAAAACTCAGATCAATGCCTTAAAATTTATGGCTATGACTCCCTTGAATAGTCTCTATTTCCCAAGTTTATGCTAAATAATGTTTGTGTAATATCGTGATTTGCTAACTTGCAGTTTGTTGATAATTATTATTTCTGACTGTTGATGTGTGARTTATGTTCACAGATTCTGCATAATATTGCGGTGGCTGAATTTTTAMGCGATGGATGTTCAGATCCAAAGAAATTAGTTGAGGTTCTTGTCAATGTTAAGGTATGGAACACAATTTCACAAACTTTTACATGCTGKATGTTACTGTAAGTTAAGCTACAGCAGGTGTTTCTTTTGTCAGATAAATGACATGTTAACATTCCTTAATAAGTCAAATTAAATAGTTGAAAGTAAGAGCTGGATAATAGTCAGAATGGTCTGGTTAAAAATATATTGTGCTGTTCTGTGGTACTGGCTATTTCCTATGGTAATCTCTTTGTTGAATATATAAGAGATAGAAGAAAAAAAGATAAACAAATCTAAAAGAAATTAGGTTGATAATAATATTACTGTACTCATTAAAAACATGAAATACAAAGACTTTTAAATAGGACTTAAACACATCAACTATCAATCTATATACTAGGAACGTGAGGGTGAATCTGCCCCATTATCTCCTAACAATATTAAACTAAAATAAAACATAATTAGCCACTAAGTTAATCACTTATGCCACACATTAGCTAGAAAATAGTAACAACTAATGACTAATGTTTGAATCATTTCAACACTCTTGCCTCTGGAGGCTTATGTTCTGGCAATAGCTTAGGCAAAGTGAAGAAAATTGATTAAGTATGGAAATTACACAAAGCATGAGTTCTTGTAAAAAAAAAAAAAAAAACAAAGCATGAGTCAGGTTGTGTAATGGCCAGCCAATTTACCCAGTTTAAGAAATGGTCATGTATAAGCTATGATTCGTTATTAACTTATTATTATACCTTTATTTTACTGTTTAGATTGTGTTTGGTACAATAAATGGTTCTTAAGTAGAATTTAAAATTTACAGAGAAAGAGTGAAGATCTTGCACGTTCATCAAGAGAGCAAGCTGATGCTGCTGCTCAAGCTGCTAATAAAGCCATCCCAGGAGCCAAAGGAGCTAATAATTTGACAAACAATCCCAGTACGGTTTTCACAGATGAATTTGATGCATCTGTGGCAGCATTAAACATTGTATGTATTATGTGGTATCCCGTAGCTGATGTTGAATTTATCTATTTTACCTTACCATGATGTCGTGGTGAGAAATTTAACTTTTATGTTTCTTGAACTATGATTCTAGGCAACTGTCCTGTTCCACCTTCATGAGTATTCAAAAGCATTGTCAGTTTTAGAGCCATTATTTCAGAATATTGAACCCATAGATGAGGTATGACTATGTTTTGTCGATTTTTATGAATATTAGTATTGAACCTTTCGATTTGTTTTTTCCYTTTACTTACTATCCGGTCATGTACAGACTACTGCTCTTCATGTTTGCCTCTTGCTGCTGGATGCTGCCTTTGTGACTCAGGAAGCAGCCAAATTTTCGGTATGTCAGTTGGGTCTTGAATAAATTAACTTAATGTTGATTCACCTTATATCCATCGGTGCATTAGCAGAGGTTTTAACTTATTACARACTACTAATGCTGGTTGCTTTTCTTTGTACATATTCTTCCATTTTAAAAAGGATGCAATGATCAAGTATTTTATGTGAGAAAAAAAATTGGTTTTTAGCATCTTTCAAAATCAAAGGAAACAGTTTTGGGGTAGTTGTGTTGTATCTTGGTGCTAGAGGAGGTATTTTGGGGTGTCTAATAATCTTTTATGCTGACCGTGGCCAATGGTTTGGATAATTTCAAATACTACCTCTGTTTTTTTTTTAGATGTCCCGCTTTGGGTTTTGTGGTTTTTGAGGCAAAATTTTGGTGTAAGTGATTAGGTGAGTARATGGGTAATTTAATAAAGTATGTGGGATCCATAGATGAGAGAGGTAGAGAGAAAGAGGTTGTGGACCCCAAAAAAGTAGAAAGTAAGTGGGGATTATATGATAATTTATTGTAGTCCTCATGTCTTGAAAGAGAAAAAAATCAAAGTGGGACAACTAATTCCAAACTTCCTAAAATAGAAACTGGGACATCTAATAAAAAACAGAGGAAGTATTTCAAATTCTCTAGCAGCTGCCGGGGGAGGTCCTTTTTTTACCCCTTTTTTTCCTGGTGGCTGTGTGTTTTGTGAACCATAATGGATTATTATTAGATAATTGAGACATTGTTGTCAAAGACAGTTCTTTGAAAAACTGGATGCCTGTATACTTGTACTTAAAAGACTAGCCTGTCCAGTTGCAGTTTTAACAATTTTATATATCTTCGATTTGCTGTTCAATTTGGAAATTTGCTGTTAATTTGAGTCTGGTCTGTTGATTATTGCACAAGTATTTTTCAAAACCCACCTTTCTTTCTTCTCCAGGACGTAATTAGCTATCTTGAAAAGGCCTTTGGAGTTAGTTATATGCACAATCAAGCTGATGGTGGAAACACAGGGCAGCAACAAACTTCCAGCCTTGTAGTGAAGTCCACATCGATTCCCAATAGYTCATCAGCTTCTGATGACTTCAACCATGAAGGGACTGCTGCTGGAAATACCTCGGAAGGCTCATTATCCAGAACTTTATCTGATGAAACCATAGAGTATGAGACATTGCTATCAACACTCGATATCAGTGGGCAGAATATATCCAGGGCGTCTAATATTTCAACATCAAATGATCTTTTAAGAACAACAGCTGATCGTTCTGCTCCCACCATCAATTTGAGGCTGCAGTTACCCCTTTACAAGATACAGCTTTTGTTGCTTACCAGAAATTTGAAGGCAGCRAAGCGTGAAGTAAAACTAGCAATGAACATTGCACGAGGCATCGATTCTTCTAGGGCTCTACTGCTGAAGTCGCAGCTTGAATATGCCCGTCGGAACTACCCTAAAGCGTTTAAGCTTTTGAGAGCGTCAAATAGTCAGTCAGATATTGGAAGTTCAATATTAATCAACAATAACATTGGGTGTATCTATTATCAACAGGGGAATCATCACACATCAGGCATATTCTTCCACAAAGCGCTGAGCAATTGTTCATCACTTTGGAAAGAGAAACCTCGGAAGTTGGCTACATTTTCTCAAGACAAATCTTTACTAATAGCATATAATTGTGGAGTTCAGTATATGGCATGTGGCAAACCTGTTCTTGCAGCTCGGTGTTTCCTGAAAGCCAGTTTTGTTTTCTACAATAGGCCGCTTTTGTGGCTCCGACTGGCAGAATGCTGCCTAATGGCATTGGAAAAAGGACTCTTGAAGCGTACTGAGAGCCCTAGACATGATTCACAGTGTAAGGTCCAGGTTATTGGACAAGGGAAATGGAGACATCTTGCCTTTGAGAATGATTCTGTGAGAAATGGAATCACAAGTCCTGATGAAAAAGAGGATTTGAGTCTTGACCATAATATGAAGGCCCAGCTATCAATGTCCTTTGCGAGGCAGTGTCTTCTTAATGCCCTTCATTTGTTAGGCAATTCTGAGTTGAAGCACATTAAGTCCGGCTYGTCCACAAAATCTCCTCCTGAGGAAATTGAAAGTACTGATTTAGCTGCATCAAAGAACTCRGCCCACAAGAATTTGGCAAGCAATGATCCCAAGTCTAAAGACGCAGCAGGCTCAGGTCAAGTTAGTGCAAATGGGGAAGCAAGAGAACAGCGAGGTGGAGTTCATTCCAATACAGCCACATCAAACACGCTTTCTGAGTATGAGGAAATATATAGAAAAGAAAACCAGAAGATCATGCAGGCTATTCTTATTGATTTGGCGTTTGTTGAGCTTGAATTAGGAAATCCCCTCAAAGCACTCTCTACAGCTTTAGCACTTCTGAAAATACCTGAGTGCTCTAGAATGTATGCCTTCTGGGGGCGTGTTTATGCAGCTGAAGCCCTTTGCTTGCTCAATAGACCAAAAGAAGCTGCTGAACATCTCTCTACTTATTTGTCCAGTGGAAATGTGGAATTGCCATACAGTGAAGAAGATTGTAGGCAGTGGCAGGCAAAGAAAACTCTAGATGTTGAAGATTCGAACAGTGGGCAAACTGCCGCTAGGGTTTCTTCATCYGAGGAGCAACAAGATAATATATTTCTCTCTCCCGAGGAAGCTCGAGGTACACTTTATGTCAATTTGGCATCAATGCATGTTTTACAGGGAGAACTCGAGCAGGCAAGTCGGTATGCAACACAAGCGTTGGCAATTCTTCCTAACAGCCAAGAAGCCGCACTCATGGCAGTTTACTTGGATTTGAAGCTTGCGAAGCCTCGAGAAGCATTAACCAAGTTGAAACGTTGTTGTCGGGTCAGATTCTTGCCCTTCACTTCAGGATCAAAAGTCGCCTCTTGAACTCTGTTGTTGATCTTTGTTCATTTAATCCTCATTTGCATTTAGTCACGTAGTCATACCGCAGTGCCAGTTATGACAAAGGTAGGTTACCCAGTCCTTACAAAGTATTTGTAACATAAATATAGTTCAATTCAGAGAATAAAGTTTTTTTTTCCCCCTTTAAATTTTTAATTTCTCCAATTTATTTTTCCCTTTTTTTTTTTTTTAATTTTAATTTCCCCTCTTAAATTACAATGTAGGGTCCAGGGGATGGTGTGGCTTGGCCAAATATTTCACTTGGTCAGTGTAAGGTCTGCGCCTTCCAATGTGTCAATTAGAATAGAGTGGTTTATTAGATGTGAGTTGTAGTTATTCAATTTTTTGTTGTTTTAGTGGCTAATTTTTTAAATGTAGACAAGTAGCACATCCAGCTCGACCTCTTCTCATTAATATCAAGCCATCCTTCCAAGGTTTCTCTTCATGATTTTATTTATACTCCTATTAAAGTAATTCTGCAAACTTTCTCATGGGATGAGTTTGAATATCATCAAACCCGTCGCTGATGACCCACTGCACATCAACGGTGAACAACGGTCCAGATATTCTTTGATTCGCGCCCTATATTGATGTGGTAGGTTGTTAAGAAWTTTTTTTGATTTATTGCTAAAACTATGGACATTATTTGATATGATTGCTAATCTAAAGAAAATTTTTAAAATAAAAGTTAACATTAAAAAAGCAAATAACATCTATTTATTATACGGAGTATAAAACAAACACTGGTTGATAATTTTTGTGTAGATTTTTTGCTCTCAAGGATAGAATTAAAAAAAAAAAATTTTAAAAAACAATTAAATTTTTTTTAAAAAAACATGAAAAAATCTTATCTAAATTACTTATGTTAAAAAAAAAAAATATTCTTATGTTACTCTTAACTTGAAAAAAAAAATGTTATGAGTGAGTAAACAAAAATTATCTATCTATCCATCCAATAATTTTGTTATTCTTTTCAATATTAATTTTTTTAATATTAAATTTCTTTTAATTTCAAGTATGTCAAACATTTATTAAAATATATTATATATATTATATATATATATATTATATATTATATATATATTATATATATATATATATATATATATTATATATATATTATATTATATATATAAGTGAAGGGGGAGGAAGATGGTGTCCCCCCTACAAAATTCCACCATACCCTTAATGATCCCCCCATGAAATGACTATTATATCCTTGATTATTTAATTTACAATGATTTAAAAATACCTTATCATCTCTTTTATTTTTTCAATTTTCAATTTGCCATAAATGGTGAACAAGTTAAAAATGACATTACTTTTGAATTTCAATTGAATACTAATTAAGTAAGTTTAAAGTTATTTTCTTTTCTTAACATAATATTGTAACAATGAAACATTGCATAATCTAAGTTACACTAAAAAAGAATTAAAATGACAAAAATAATTTGATAAGATTGACACAATGAAAAGAAAAACGTAAAATTTAGAATTTCATATTAAAAGTTACACTAATTAGTGATATTCGTGATACGATAATTGGTGGACCAACATGGAAATTTAGTGTAGTTATAACGTACAACCAGTTATACTATTAAATTTGTGCATTAAGTATATGTCTCACATTATTATTCGTCAAACTATATTAGTTAAGCACAATTTTTTCCTTATATATCTTTATTTTAACATACTTCATAATTGACTAACGATGACGAAAACTAAAAACCATTGAATTATTGATATAAGAAAAAACATAGAAAGTCTATAAATATTTATTTGTTTGCCACGCACGCATCGCGTGCAAAAAATACTAGTTAATATATAAGTAAGGGGTACACAAGACTTTCAGCTACTGTTGATGAACAGTACACGTGTA
The DNA here is from genome assembly GCA_008642245.1 of Bassia scoparia. Lineage (NCBI taxonomy): Eukaryota > Viridiplantae > Streptophyta > Magnoliopsida > Caryophyllales > Amaranthaceae > Bassia > Bassia scoparia. The sequence goes on along the minus strand of SNQN01003847.1, from coordinate 8,289 downwards.
CGTCTTTAAACCTTCAATGTACCCAGGTTGAAATACAAGTATATACATAGATTAAATCGGTGACCGTCCATCTTCAAATCCTACGGTCAAGATTAAAAGTTTTTAGTTTTCACCTAAGGTTGTGTTTTCACATGATCCTATTCCTACTATTACTTATTTTATATTTGTAATGAAGTTATCTAATTTTTTTTAGCTAAGACAATATATATATATATATATTTATCTATTTTTTTAGCTAAAATATATTTATAATATTTATATATATAATAGTATATATATATATATATATATATGTCTTAGCTAAAAAAATTAGATAACTTTAATTACAAATATAAAATAAGTAATAGGATAGATTAAAAACTATTATGATTATAATATGAGTTCATGTTAATGTATGATAGAAAAATAAGAAATTAAAACAAAAAAAATCTTTAGTAAATAAAAATAAAATTGATCAATCAATCAATCAAAGTCTTAATTAATCTCATATTAGGGGAAAAATAAAATACGAAGTAGAAAAATAAAAAGTTACTTTGTACTTCTTTTTTTTTTTTTAAAAAAATCTTAGTTTGAAAAAAAGCATGTCTTTATTCTAGAAAAAATAAAATACAGAATAGAAACTTTACTTCAAAGACAAATCGAAAAAAAGAAAAATTAAAAATTTTATCTAGAAAAAAATAGAAAAATAAAAAAATATAACAATTATTTATAAGACTATGCACGCACGCGGTGCATTCTTAACTTGTATAAATAATGTGAACATTTAATAATCAATCTACCTGAGCTGTTAAATATATGTCTTATTCATTGTCTAAACAATAGGTAATTTGATTTATTGAATTAAATACCTGTGTTATATGTAACCTTACATTGTTATTGTTCACATGTAATGCATTTTTTTTCCAATTATTTGTACGTGTCATTAGTTACCATTATTTTATAGTAGCTTTGGCTAATTTTTTTTTTTCAAAAATAAAGTCTAATTACTTTTAAGGAGGGGAACTTTTTCTATTATTGATTTACAAATACACAAAGATAGTTCAAATAGTTAAGTCAATAATATTATTGCTAGTAGTTAAATATATACAGTATTGATTATGAATACATATTTTATATAAAAAAAATTAAAAAAATCTTTCATTAATGTTCCTTAACTTTGATACGGGATACATAATACCATATTTTTGAGTCATTAAAATTAGTAATTGTCAGCTTAGTTGGTAAGTTGTTTGTATTGTAGAGTGAAAGGTACGGCATCACCAGTAACAATTCTTAGCAATTTTTTGTCAATGAAAGCAATTTTGGACTACATGAAGCAACATGTGGCGGATTGAAGAGTGAAAGATGTGACATGTGGCAAATTGAGGAGTGTAGGAGATGTCATGTGGCGTGTTGTAAAAAAAGCCCTYGTGTTTTAATAAAGAGATAGGTTAGACTTATATATAACAGACGTTAGCTTATAAATAGTAGTTCCAATGATACGCTTAAACCACTCGACCATCTCTCCTACTAGAGATGGCAATTGGTCGGGTCCTGTTTATTTTTTTGAGACCCAGACACGACCAGATCCGTTGAGTCTGAAATTTTTGGACCCAGATCCTAGGGGTCTGATGGGTCTACGGGTCCTTACAGGGTYCTAAATGAGTCTTTCTTAATTTTATGTTTGAATCGAACATTTTAATTTAATTAATTATTTTGCCCTATTTTATTTATATGTTTTTACTAATGACGACTATCGCTTAAATCTAAAAATACCTCATAAAACCCTAACATATTACAAAAAATTATAAATTCATATCGGTTTCAATAAAATAACAAACTCAAAGTCATAACTTACAAAGAGTATAAGACTAGAGAAGCCAAAGAGGCAAAGCGTTTTGTTTTGAAATGAAAGAAAACARTTGTATAATTCATGTAATAAAGTATAGGGTTTTGAAAAAAATATATTATATATTTATATTAAATGGGTCCATGGGTCGGGTCTGATAACTAACCCAGACCCGRCCTATTTCCCCCTTGGAACCAGACCCCAACCCAGATTCAATGGGTCTAAATTTCTGAGCCCAAATGGGTTTGGGTCGAGTCCAGGATTCATTGCCATCTTTATCTCCTACATAGTGTTATGATTAATGACTT